>JBCAUA010280712.1:0-19811 GCA_038406235.1 Peronia verruculata | reverse complement strand
TCTGGTCAAAATGATCTCCCCTTACACAAGTCCCTCTTTTGGAAAGGGCAGATAATCTGCGAAACGATCTCCCATTATGCAAATGTTTCAATGATGACAATAGAAACTGACAAGATTAATAATTATTGTGACTATATTTTGACTTTCATGTCAAAGAACAGTTATCGCTTTGTCTCCGATGTGCGGATTATTCGGGGGAACAATCTTTTCACACATACACACACATAATTCTGGCCGACATGCACACACACAAGAAAAATCTCCGTCTAAATGTTAAAAAACAACCGAACAAACAAAATCCTTAACAATATGAGTTATGAATTCTTTTTTAATTTGAAATGATAACTCAGAGGTGTTAAGGGGGAATCTGCTCAAGAACCCATTCAGTTTTTAATGCATTTAAATTACTTTCTCGATAACCTACAATACTGTATCAATGTTCTCATTTTATATATTTTTGTACAATATGCACTTTTTATTCAGCTAAACAAATCAATTACAGCAATACCGGTTTCTAACTAAATATAAATGGACATTCTAGGTTATCATCTTCGAACATAACAAATTAACGTAAGTGTCAGAGTCGACATCCAGTAGTAGCGGGTTTTCAGTATCCAGTAGTCGCGTACAGCCCTAAGATTTGACAGTGGTGTGAACTGTTTAACATTTGATGAGTATCCATATCTCAACCGATTCTCCATCAGTGTGAAGTCTTCAGAGAGCAAAGTCATCTAGCTGTCAAAGATGAGAACTCGAACAAAGAGCTCTAAAGACACAAGAAACATCGGCACACTGGCTGCATTCTTCTTTCGATACTTCTAAACCTGACCACGGAATAGAACAAACCCTCTAGCCTGAAGGCTTCCTCTTAGTGGCCGACATCTATACACGCAGCCGATGTCTGAAGCAACGAACCACCTGGCTGCTGTGTGTTCATTAGGCTTCCCAAAGTGATGACGTAATAGGCGTCCATAACGACCCCCCTTAACAACCCCACTTCTCAACGACCTCTTGTCGCCGAATCGAATGGGTGACCTCATTTCGAGGGCACGAACCATTTTTATGCTAGTCTGCTGGCCGATCAGTAGGTCACTTCCAGGACCGAAAAACGAATGAAAAAAAAAAAAAGGAGGAGGGGGGCAAATGGAACTGGATCAAGTAGCGACATAATAGGAATGAAAGACGGTGGGAGGAAAGAAGGAGTGGAAAAGAATGTTTGAAAGAGGCGCAATAGGGGGCAGAATTTTCCGAAAGTTGGGTGACTTGGGGGGCGGAAAGGGCGGGAGGGAGAGGTCCATGAGGACACTTGTCCGGTTCCGAAGGCAGGAATGTAAACATTATTTTTATGGTTTACACAGTGTAGAGCTTTTTGCTGGATACGCGTTTCCCGCCCTAGCTGGATATGCGCATTATGTAAAGGCTCTTATCAGCAGCCACCCCAACCACCTTCATAGTTCGTCCATTCCCTGACTGAGCTACGCCTATATGACAATAAACCCAAGCAACTAAGAATACTTCCTGACTTTCTTTAAAGTGCTGCTTTTGGTTTTAATTTTAATGACCTGTTAAATGCAGAAACATGCATGATTGTGGACTACACCGCTATCAGCCGCGAAAAAGGAAAATGGGTGATGTGATTTGAAAAGCTGGATAGTAATATCGTTTTCTACGTCTTCTTCTTCCTCTATTATTGCTGCTATGGGGCCTGGACACAGGTTTCCCTGTGGCAAATGTTTGTCAGATCTACCAAAAAAATCCATGCAATTAATAAAATGTTGCAGGCACGTTGTAAATCAACAATGCGTCTGAAAGAAACAAGAGTGAATTTTAGCAAAGCGACCAAATCGTTTTAGGACAATTAATAAAAGATGTCAGGCATCCTGTTTGTGTTGTGAAGATAAGAATCATTTTGTTGTTTTGTTGCTTCTCTGCTTAACAGAAGTCATGCTATTTGCTGTCGAGATAAAGGTTTTGCATCGCCCCAAACTGTGACTGCTTCTTATGCAATTCAAACCATCAGCCACTCGCAAAAACATGCAGAACACAGCAAACCTTTCTCGAACGTTTCCGCTGTCCTCTTTCACCGCTGGAGTAACATTAGACGACAGCGCCAGAAGACAGAGCGAGCCAGCCACTGCGCTGGTGAATGAATAAAATGAAATGTGTGGATGTACAACAGGAGACTGTGAGGAAGAGAGAAAGACAGAAAGAGTTTTGGGCTGAACGCATCAATCGACGTCACCAGCTACGCGGCGAAGCTGAACTTGCACACACTCATTGAGAAATCCCGCTATCGCCGCGCGCGACGCCCAGCCTGCAAACCCCGCTATTCGGAGTGGTAGCGCTCCCTCGACCTTTCGCTCGGTCAACGCGCTGACACGCTATAAAAACAAGTAGGCCGCATTCCGTTTGTGTACTGTTCATAGTAAACTGGCGGATAGCGCACGGGAAAAGGATAGCTTAGCTGGAAACTTTACAAACTTTTTCTCACTGCAGGCTTGTGGACCAACAAACTGTTTTCTGGGATAGTAAAGTGGGATAAACAATGGAAAGGAAATTTCATGTATCCAACAGGAAACCTGTATCAAGAGTGAGATCCAGTCGAAGAAGACCTGGTTGTATAAGACTCTTTGTGTGTCCGACGACAGGCGGGCGCTTGGAAATATCAGTTTCTCCACGGGAAACTGTGCTCGGTTTAAAAGCCGCCCTCGCCAGGAAACTAAGAGTGTCTCCATCAAAGATCACCCTTATCTACAAAGACAAGTAAGTTTTCTTCGTGTCTTTGATGTTGTTGAAAGATCTTATCACAACTACGAAAGTCCCAAACCTTTGTTATTACACATACGTCACGAGCGCAGGTCGAGTGCCAGTTTCCGAGACTGAACTATAACCTTTGTCCTCCTGCAAGAATTGCTTAATATTGAAGCTCATATCATTGAACAGCGCACCCATAGTTTTCTTTGTTTGTATTAACCGCATATATTTTTATTCATTCATTTATCATTTTTTTCATTTTGTCAACGTTTTCTGCTCTAAATTTTCTTGTAAATCGTTTTACAACAATGTCTTTGAGGCACGAATTATAGTGTAGAATAATGTAGACGGAATCCACTTGTTCCTCCTCTCCTGTGTACCTCTTTCAGTTTCATAATTTCCGTTTTATCATATTTCATTTTTCATTGGGGAGAAATAAATTCTCATTTTAAAACAGTGACATGAAATAGAATAGTTAAAAATGAGGTCAACGTATACGACCCGGCGTACCGCACTGTGACCACAACATTAACGGTAACCGTTATTATTTCACAGTGTTTGTATCGATCGGGTTCATTACTCATATCATTTGTGGTGACTGGGGTGTCTACTCACGGGAAAATGCGTGCTACAGCTCAGGCCTGCCTATGTTTGTCTCACTTCTCGTGGGCAGGGCAGGTCCTAGGGAAGGGAACGAGGAATTTTGTAGTAAATCTACATGCTTCAGTGACTAGGCTATTCCATTTTCAAAGAACCCTAAACTGGTTTCTCTGTCTGCTGATATTTTCTTTCTATCTGTCTTTTTCATTTTTTTTTTTTTTTCATTTTTATATCTAGATCTAACCCGGTAGTCTTCAAAACTTGAGTCATTTTTCTGTTACAATGACTTACCTCTGATATTCTGTATAGAGATTTTAAAATGATGTGTGACATTTATGTTACTTATTGCTACATTGAATAAAGAAAGAAACAAATAACAATTAATTCAATTTTAATCTTTTCTACTTTTGTGGAGACTAGCCTACCTGGTCATAACAGTGGCATTGATGCTATTAATGAGGGCAAGATTGTACATGTAATATCTTCATACAAACATCCTGTTTCTAGTTGATTTCACATAGTCTATTTTTCAAACATTTCTGGAAAATTGGTCAGGTTTATTGTCATGCCTGCAATAAGCAGGCAGATGTGGTAGCATATAGATCGATGTAGTCATGTTTTTGCAACAGCACCCTTAGTTCTCCCGATATTTCCATTGCTGTTTTCCTCGTCCAGCCCCTAGTGTCAAAAAAAAAAAAAAGAATAATCCGGTCTCTTACCTACGTCATCACTCGGTGCTTTTGCCCTCTCTCTTTCTCTCTCTCTCTCTCTCTCTCTCTCTCTTTCTCTCTCTCTCCCGCCTTCTCTCTCTCACTCTTTTTTTTTTCTCCTATATACGGTCCTCTTCAGTGGTTGTCCAACCGTGACGTGTCCGTGTTTAGCATACTGTGTGATGTGGCAATGTCGAAATGTATGTGAAATAACAAGCCATTGTGGTCCTGTAGTCACTGAGACGCAGTTGACAATACTAAGCAGTATTTTTATCTACCATTGGTAGGAATCATTGCATGATGCGGACTAACATTAATTAGGCCTAAGATCCACTGTCACACAGGATAAGACACGCAGCTAGATCCGTTTGCCTCAGCGGTGATCTTGTCATCCAGTTTCCGAATGACAAGAGGCGAATCAGCTGTCCCTTGGCCACGCCCCCCGGCTGTGCGAACCCTGCGGTTTGACCTTACACATTGATCCCCGAGAAGGCCGCACCAATGCACTTCTTTGGTTTCGGACACATTATTCTATAGATTTGCGTTCAGTTTAAACAGAGTACTGAATTAAATCTAATGATTTCCAATACACGTAGATCTACTTCATAGATGAAAAAAGGAATATTATGTTATATGCAATATTTGTTAGCCCTTGCTAACCTGAACTATGTGAACTAAACACCGAGGCCTGTATAATAGAGCTTTATGAAGCGATCCAAAGTTAATTTTAACGAGCAGTTAGTCCTGAGGGCAATGTGTGCCCTTCCACCGAGGGTGTGGGCGATTATCTCATTCTTAATGACGCAAAATCGTTTCAAAAATAAGTGCCAGTTAAAATTATCCTTCCAATTGAGACTGATATGTTTTGTTTTGTTTTCTTTTTAGGGTTTTGTTTTACTTGGCATGACACTTGATGCCATTTTCATTGTTCGTGAAAACCTCCATTTCTGTATTTAATTTCCATTTGAAGCTTCCTATAACGAAATAACTTTGATGTATTTCGTTTGCTGATATTAACTCCTGAAGGTGTCCCCGTTGTTACTGTTTAGTCAGCTTTTAGCAACTGACACTCAACTTTTTCTTCTGCACATGTTATGTACATGTGTATTATAGAATCTGGGTCACTAGAAATTTGCATACAGCTTTACGTGTCTTGGTATTTGGCTGATTTTATCAAAGATTAAAGACAGAAAAATTGAGAAAGAGAAATGTCTGTGAAAATGAGATTTTGTGACTGTTGTTCTTGTCACTATCTATTATCATTATTTTTTTATTTTATTTTATTTATTTATTTTTTTTTTTTTTTACCACAACTGAAACGTTTTGTTCATTAAAATTATACGACAGCTCTTACCATATTTGAAGCACGTGTAGTATATTTATTGATAATGAAAATGATGTTATTATTTGCTGGGAAAGTGAAAAGGGACAGAGAAATTGAAGGAATTAAAGGTTGCCCCAGACATCAGAACATAACAATTGGACAAAGGATTAGCGAAAGTGCAAGTAGGTAACGCCCACACTTGACGTTGGTCTGGTCTCATGTTCCCGAGGGGAGCTTTTATTCCTGTGCAGTAGACCGAGCAGAACCCGAGAGCCAGAATAATGTGTGTCAGAGTGTTTTATATGTGTTTGTGCTTGCATTTGTTATGCATATGTTTGTGATTTTTTTTCCCCCTCCTGCGTGGGTACATTTAACATAGCGCATGCAAAACAGCAAGATGACACATGATATTACTGTAATTGCTACTACTTGTATGCAGTGTGTACATTAAGTGTTTTCTGGCACACAGAATCCAAAGGACTCCCGCTGTTTCAGTTTGACTTGCCCTGTGCAGTATTGACGTCACTGAACAGAAAGAAAAAAAAAAACTGGAGTGGGTGGTCTTTGGATGTGTTATAACTGTCAAATCTCTATCCTTCGTTTTGGAGCCCTACCCAGGCCATAATATCTATTCTAATTGCTGTTTTTGCTTTAGGCCAGTCTCTTTGATAAAGTTATTTTGCAAAAGTAGGTTCTTTAGAGCACAAATTAATGGACGTAATCAGGGTTTTATGTTCTAATCTTTTTTATTGTCATTACTTCCGAGTGGGATGAGATTCTGCTAGCTCGAGTGCAGCCTCTACAGCTAACTTTTGAGTTGAAGAAAATTGACGTGGGCGTTACAGAGTAAACGGCAAAAAGTACGTTCTTTTTTTGTCACTTCAACCAGCTTCATACACTGTGCAACCAGCGTAGCTAGGTCGGGCGCAGACAAGATAAAACCGCTCTGGAAAGTAAGGAAACCGAAGTGGCGATAAGTCTTGGCCTGAACGAGTCGTGACGTCGACCGGGGTACACACTGGCTGATGACGTCAAGACACACTGCCAAATAGCGATAAAAGCCGAACGCTGCTAAGGGCGAGGGGGGAAACTTTTGAGTGCATGCGATCTTTGTGCACAGGCTAAAATAACAACAAAAACATAAGAAAATAAAGGGAAAAAAAAACTGTCGATTTGGAATATTATGTGTTTTAAGAAAAAAGTGCAAACTTTATGACCTGTCCCACTTCTTGATCAGCGTCTATAATTAAACATGTATAAGTGATGAATGACTAAGTCCTCACAGATCAATAGACCTAAATTTACTAATGAGCGTCATGCATAAATATAGAATTACTCATGGCAAAGGAATGCGCCATGTCAGAAATCGAAGAGCCAAGTCACACGTTAACCGTTTCAGCATGCATGCAGAATACACGCAGATACGCATACCTTTCTTAGATTAGTTCATGTGTAAATCTACAAGCAGGACAGGTGCAACTAAAATCTCCGATTCTTCAAGCAAATTATTTTTCAGCATTGATCGTTATTTTCGATACTACATACATGTACTTTCTGCCGCAATTTTATTGTTGTTGCTGCTGTTTACAGGCTGCAGTTTTTACCATTCATTTGTTTCTTTATTTATCGGACTCTTTGACAGTGCATTCCCGAAAAATGATGGTTTCTATAACCATGCTTTGAATCGAAAGAAAATGGGGGGATTGAGTGTTTACTGTTTTTCCTCTCTTAAACGTATCATTAGCTCACATGTTCGCAAACGAGACTACTGCATTTATAACATGTAATGAATATTGTACATGTGTAATGGGAGAATGCCCAAGGACGATCAGTATTCGCGCGGATTTTGGACAAAGAAAGTTAGTGCTGCTGTCCACTTTTCCAGCAAAGCCAATAGTTGCAATGGATGTCGGAGAGGGGCTGTGGCATATTGACCTTTGCAGACCAGGACCGATGGTGGTGTTGGGCTGAACGGTACGATCGACTGGCCGGCCGGGCAGCTCGTGCACCCAACAGGCGCGTGGAATGTCCTTCTGCCCACACAGTGACCCTTGACCCATCACTGACCTTAGCTAACCGGAAATAACTGGTGCGAGAACGAGGCTGGCAGGCCACTAGCGAAGGGTTAGAGCCGCACTGGCCCGTCTGAGAAACACACCGTATGTACCATAATTACAGTTGTCTTGTAACGCCTTTGTGCTTTTTATTTTAATTAATCATTTGGAACTGTCAAATCGGTTATGGTTTTTATAAGCTTTTCAACCTCCTGTTGTGGTGGTTATCTCAGCTGTCCACAACCGTGGTAAAAAAATAACATAACACTTTTGTGTTATGTGATCGAGATAGTTCAGCTTCTGCCGCCCATTTGCGTACAAAAATTATACTTTTTGACTGCGTTCAATGCCTTTGCTAGCCACCCCCCCCTCCCCCCCCCCCAATTGTTTTAAAGAAATGCCAATTGTTAGCTATATATAAAGATATCGGTATAATATAAAGATCTACACGTATATTTAACTGGGAGGAAACTAGATCATGTCCGTGAGAATTATGGATGAAATTGATGATTCCACCTTTTTTTTTTTTTTTTAATTGTAAACAGAAAAAACGAGTTCTGTTTCAATTTATCAACGGGGAATTCTGCTGCTATCACAGATAAATGATAAAAAGTGACGAAAAAATAACAGATAGAAATACAAGACAAGTTTGTTATTCCATGCAAAACGGTACCTGATTTCAGCGTGACCTAATTTGGCCCCTACGGCGTTCCGTGGTAGAACGTGTGACCGGTGGTAGCACTGGTTTGGTGGTGTAGTTAGAGATGAGGTAAAGAGGTCTCCCTCCACTGAACGGACGTGGGCGGGGAGGTCGCTGGTCTGATCTCGTGGTGGTATGTATGCCGTGGCCGCCGGCCCGTGGTAACGGGAGGCCGAAACAAAGTGTGTTGCTCTTGGGAAGGAAGTCAAACCATCCTCACTTCTCTTTGTTTCCACCGATGCTATGCGATGCCTGACGTAGGCCCAGACAATGCTAGCTTTGCTACTTTACACTGTTGGAATGATCTCCTTGTCTTTGTATCTCACTTTATAGCGCCAGGAGTCACTGAAACAGCAACAACAACAACAAAAACAACAACAAATTTCTTTGTTCGTGATTGCAGTTTTTGTTGATGGTGTTTCCTTTCATTAAGCGCGCTCGCGCACACACACACACACGCACACACACACGCACATACAAATATCTTAAACCAAGTTAGTGTTTCTTAAGAAGATGCAGCTTTGGTGCTGAATGCAAAAATAATACGAAGAATTTATGCGTGCGCAATATTTGAAAGTTACAGTTTTGTGATGTTTCTATCGGTGCGGCGACGTATGTTGTATGAGACTGCGAAACCAACATACTTGAAGTTGCAGTTTTGTTATATTATTGTTCTTGCTGTCTCTTGTTGTTGTTGTTGTTGTTGTTGTTGTTGTTGTTGTTGTTGTCATTCATGCAGTCAGATTCTAGATTCATGAGATAATGTTGCAGTTACTTAGCAGGATTCTGATGCTGTTGGGTTGGTGGTTTGCGGAAGCGCTTGTCAGTGCCGCTGTTGTAGTTCACCAACTAGGGATGAAAAATAGCCATGGATGCTCGCCATTCCCTCTATTTCTCCCTCGACTTTTAGCACAAAGAAACAACTTCAGCCTAGCCATCTTTCCACCGCCGGCCGCCCCCTCCTTTTTCCCATCCAGGATCACCTCAGATTTTTCGTGACCTCTCTACCCCCTCCCCTCCCCCCCCCCTCTCCTTTCTAACACGGTCGAACATCCGCAGAGCTCGGACGAAAGAGGTGTGTGTGTGGGGGGTCGGGGGGTGAATTGGAAAGAAGCCGGTAGAGGGGGGGAGAGGGGGTGAAGCCTTGAGTGCAAGACCGTTAACCCATCCAGCGCGGAACGACCCCGATTTGTGGCGATGGGGGCACAGAGAATGTCTTTGTCTTAGAGGAGCTGTGCAGGGGAAGCAGCGGTCGTTGGGAAGAAATCAGAGAGTGGGATAGACAGAAAGTGTGTAGGAGGGCGGGCAAGGGGGAGTGGAGGGGGAGCAGGGTCTGTAGCCAGACTGTCGAGGTCTCGGATACAAAAGCCAGAAATTAGTAGAGGTACATATAAAGACGTAGATCTATATAAAACGGACGAACGGTACATGTATATTATCCCGATGTGGCAAGTCAAGGCCTGCATAGGCAAGCTGAAGGAACAAAAGAGCATGGTCGGGATACATGAAATAAAACCTTAGGGCGGGGTGGGAGTGGGAGCTAGAGGGGCGAAAAGAGTGCGTGGGAGGGGCATGGTAGTGGGTGTTGTCTGTGCTGTACCCCAGAACGTCGTTTACAGAATCAGATAGACAGACGAGAGGAGGCTATTACGGCTTTTTTTTTTTTTTTTACTTGTCTAGGCAGACTGTGTGTACGTTATGCAGCCTGAAAAGCGTGCATAAATAAATGTGGTCTAGTCCTCGTAATAAGTATATTAAATACTTGTAAAGATTGGTTTATTGTTGTATCTTTATTGTTGTTGTTATTTTGCAAGGTGTAATAGATATCCGTCTGTTGCCATAGTATGCATTTTCACACTCTCAGCAAGATTTTTGTCAGTTTTACGAGTATTACTCATCCCAGTGAAGGACGCCGAAGTCGGATAATTATAGGATAGTGAGCCAGATGGTGCCCTCATTTCTCTGAGTAGGAGGGTGGATAGGGCGAATATTGAAGGCAGTCGACATCACAACGATCCTACTGGGTAAATATGCTCAGTTATTACCCAAATGGAATTTCATACTTTTCGTTATCCTGGTGGTGACCTTGTGAAAATACATCAGTTATGCCCACATGTACGTAATTCCATACTTTCTGTTCTTCTTTGTCTCAAGGATGATTTATCAATGCACTTTGATAAATATATCAGGTGTTGCTCAAATGTAAAGCAGTGTTTGCGTTACCTTGCTCAATGATGATTTACGTCGAGAAAATAATTTATATCAGTTATTGCCCAAATGTAACTCCATACTTTTGTGCTTTGTCACAGAGGTGATTTATGGGGAAAGTATTGCATGTGATGCTTATTATTACCATTTTTTCTTTTTTCACTGTGTCGCAGACCTAATATAATAATGCACTGAGGATGATACATTACATGTGTCTGTCTGACATGAGTGACATAGCGGGTGGTATGTCCTCGGAAATGTATGTCCTTGTTCCCCCCCCCCCCCTTTTGTTGCTTTTTTTTTTTTTTCAGACTAGTTATTCTCTAGAAGGATTTGATTACTGCAATTATCTTGGACAAAAATTTGGAAAATATCAAAGGACTGGCTCGCCTAAAGTCCTAACTCAGTACGTGTACTTCGCACATTTTTTTTCCCCTTAATGGCGTATAATTCGAGTAACAAGAGGCTTATCTGATATTGCGATCAGGCTTGACTTTTTCATTTCTCGACCGTAAGTGAAACAATTGGTGCTCAAACAGATTCTTGTGATTCCATAAAGGTTAAAGAAAAGGCGAGCAGGGTTATCATAGTTTTTCGTTTCGGAAGCCTCCAGTAGTCTGGGATTTCGCTGAGTAAAGTAGGTCAACTTTGCCCGAACCAAGATGGGGAAACCGTGTGCAATGTAGTAAGTCAACTTTGCGCGGACCAAGATGGGGGAAACCGTGTGCAATGTCTCGGTATTTGGTCACACCAACACTTGTTGTGTGTCATGACCTGGGCGTCCGACATGTTGTTTGGACTCCTCAGGGCCCGGGAATAACATGAAAACTTGAGAACATCCTCCGTTTTGCCTGCTCCAACCATGTGCTGGCTCTATCATGGCTGGCTCTATGGCGGGTTTGCCTCGTTCAAACACATATCATACTGTCTCAGATATGTACTGTATGTGTTTATTCCTCCTCTGTCTTTCTTTCTTTTTTGTTTTCTTTTTTCTTCTTTCCCACCCTGCGTCACCCCTCCCCCTCCCCTTTCTTTTACCCAACACATTGGCGTTTCTCACGAGATAGCGGCTTCCAAGTGGTTGAAAGACCGGCTTCCCTCCATATTATTCTCTTCCAGCCTCGCAACGTCACCAGCCTGGATTTCGTTAATTAATCAGTTAAAACCCCAGGAATAAAAACAAACTAGCAGACAGATCAGGGAGGTGCTCGCATTGCAAACGGGAGAAGACTGATGCGAATGTCCAAAACTTTTGAGTTATGTCTGTCATGCAATCGGCCAGCCTACCTATCTGTGAGTGCGACAGACATTGTCTGTCCATCTGCTTGTCTGTCTGATTTGAGATTGTCTGTCTGTCTAGCCATTTACAGATTGTGTAATTTATCGGCAAGCCCCCCCCCCCCCCCGCCCGTTCCTCCTCCTCTACTTTTTGGGTATGCAAGTGAATCAGTCTGTCTGCGGCTGTGTCTGTCTGTCTGTCTGTCTGCAGTGAGCGCGTTTGATAGTCTGCAAATAGGTGTAGCAGTAAAGTTACCTGTCTGAAAATTCGTTTGTCCTCTGGCAAAAAATCATTCTTTCTACCTGTCTGCCTGTCTGTCTGTTTACAAAATTAATGTAATGTCAGCCTGGCTTGGAACATCTGGGGTGACGTCACACAGAGTACCTGAAGAGTTTCCGACGGACAGCTGTCGCCATCCGCCTCTCCCTTATCCATTTCTCTTGTCTCCCCTCCCTTCCACCTCTCTCTCTTTCTCTTTCTCTCTCTCTCTCTCTCTCTCTCTCTCTCTCTCTCTCCATCTATCTCTCTTTTCCCTCCTCCCAATAACTCAAGGACCAGCAGCGTGCAACAGATACCAGACCCCCCCCTCCCCGGCCCCCTTCCAAACACACTCCAACGTGTGACTATATGACAGGTCAGAAGAGTGAGCAGCCCATACTGCGTCTTTGTCACATCCAGTGTGACTCACCGTCAATGTCCCTGAGTCACCAATCACAGGACAGGGGTTCTCCATTCTCCACTCACGGGCCTCGTCTACCCTCTGGCATCGAGATAACCAGCCCGGGGGAGGTCGAAAGACGTAACATAGACCTCAGACTCGTAACTTTTCGAGCCTGATTTATATCCACTAGAATACCTCTCCTTTTACTTTTCTATAATCAAACCTCTTACTGTAGCAGGCGCAGGCAGGCAGGTAGACAATTAACTGTTTGGCCACCTTTAACCTGTGTATGAGCCCATAAACTTACAGCTTTGGGACTTTTGCCTGCATTCATATGAAAACGAACTGATACACCAGCAGGGATTGAAGTTTACTCATTCTGGCGTTATATACCAACCAAGAAAAAGACGGATTTTTTTTTTTTTTAGTGTTTCTTAATTATAATGAAGTTGAAGTAACAGTACAATGGCCATGTTAACAATACATGTATTTGCTATTTTGTATTTAGCCATGACATTAAGTAATAATGCAATGACCTTGTTACTATACATGTACTGTTATTTTGTATTATTTAACCATATGGTTGTTGTCATAACAATACAATGACCATGTTACAATACAATACGTTTTGTTACATCGTATTATTTAGCTTTGCTTGTGGGCAGAGGCATAGCTAATTCAGACCAGAATGCAATGGCTTATTCGCGAGATGGGGTAACTTTTTTTTCCATCGGGTTTGACTTTGTCCCGGGTTGAAAACTACTGGGATAAGAAAAATGCATGCCGATATTAAATTGATTACAGCAGCCTGACCTCTGGTGTTCCACTCGATCAAACTGTTGGTGAGCCGATAAGGAAGGACGAAGGGATGGGGAGGGGAGGGAGGTGTGGGGGGGGGGAGAGAAATCGTGACTTCGGTCTAATAAGTCTGCGTGACTTCCAGCCCGAATGTCGCCAAGCTAGCTAGTGCTGTGAGATAAAAGCCCCCGATCCCCGGCTCCGGTATTCATTTGACGAGATTGCCTGACCTTGTTACACTGCGGACCTTGCCCCACTCATAACGCTTCACCAGCAGCACACCAAATGTTATGTACGTGCGTATGTACTCACTCAGGGCGCACGCATGCCTGACACTTGAAGCATAAGCACTTTCGAACTTAACCAACATCACACGTTTCCAAGTCAGAGCAGCGGATGAAAAGCACACCTTGACATAACGATTATGTCTGCTTGGTTGGAATTTTGTTGATGGGTCGATTTGCTTGCTTGCTTGCTATGATTGACTGATGAGTTGTTTTGTTGGTTGTTGTTATTGTTTCAATGTTGTTTGATACAAGAATCTGACGTGATCAGAGACTAGTTCCCCATGAGCGCCGTTGTCTTCTCTTTGTGTTGTAGATCACACAGTCCTCTAAAATTTCTTTTAACATTTGGACATAAAAATGAAACGGAGAGAGAGAGAGATGACAGTGAGTGGTCAATTAATATTATGTTGATAAAGATCTTTAACTCTTATTATTATATCCAGAGACTTTAAGCCTACTCCCCCTAAGCTCTCAGATGTTCTACCCAGACAGTATTGAACACAGAAAAAAAAATCACGTTCTTTTTGTTGCTCTGTGGTGACGAAGCGCAGACGAGACAGGTTTCACGCGCTGCACCCTTTCGTCACGTGAGTCTGGTGTGGGATGGTTAATATCGTCTCTCGGTCTGGTTCACGAGTTTCACAGTCGGCACGTTTATTCCCCACCCGCCCCCTTTCCTTCGTTCACACACACACACACACACAGACACACTTGACGCACAAGCGAACTTGCTCCCCGCCAAGGGAGGCAAGTCATGCACGATGGCTCCGCCTGATAGGTCGGAAATCTGAGAGAAAGTAGGTCAGGCCCGTAACAGCTTTCCTTTGGGGAATCTCCAGATTCTTTCGGTTAAACCTCTGACGGAAATACTGCTAGGGCATCTCAAGTTTTGTTAAACCCTAGACGTGTCAAGTGGACCCACCTGGTCTAAAAGAGAAGTTCAACTTACTTGACATTTGAACACCTTTCCAGATTGCAGACAGCCCCAGTAACATAAGGTCCTTTGTGTGTTGCCTATAACGTCTAAACTATCTTCTGCCACTAACACAAATGAATATTATTTTAGAAATAATGTAAATTTGATCGTTTAATTTTAGCCCTGTCCACTGCGGCAAACAAATTTCTAGCTATCCCTAACGAACCGGTACATACAACGGTGAGCGAGATCACGTCGCATTAAGATATATTTAAACCTGGTATTTAACGATCAACAACAACAGCCGATTTCATTTATTTTGAAAATAGTGTATCTTTGAAAATAGTCTGTAAGCCTAAATCGGTCACGTTCTCTGGCATGAGGATCGCGGTAAGCTCAGGGGCTCAGGACCCAAACGGTTAATGTGGCACAATTGGGTTAATGACGTTTTGTTGTTGTTGTTGTTGTCCCGGGCATATTACGTATATATATATTGTTTTAATTAAGTATTTTGTATAAGGTTGTTGTGTCTAAAAGATATTACTTAACATTGTTATGTTCTCTATAGTTTGCCTGGTGAATGCGACACAGATGGAATTGAACTTGACATGCATTTATTATGCTCACTCCGAAAACGTTGGCCCCTTTTTAGAAGAATTATAACTGCTTGTACTGTAAAACAAATAATGGGCTATTAATTAACCAACAAAATGACTGACTCATTAACTAGATTAGTGACAAAGTTTCCACATAGGAAAGAAACGTGGTTTGCCAAGAGAATATTGGCCAGTGTATGTCATGTGCAATATTTTGTTGGTTCTGGCAACCCTGGTCTTCTAAATTTCACACACTGGAATGTGATATAGCGAAATACATTTGGTGTTGTTCTGTTAACGAATATTACGTCATGTTTATTTGATAATGGTAAACAAGGGTATAATTATCGAATTAGCCAGCCAAGACAGCCCACAGATTCAGTATGTTCGCCCTACGGTACATTCTTCGTAAGTTTGGAAGTCAACTTAAAGTTAGACGCATCATCCGTAGGTGGAATCACAATTTGCACTGGTTTAGAACTATTGTGTGGAATGGGGGTGGAACGGGGGCAGAGAGATAGAGAGAAAGAAAAATGCGAACAGCTCTCTTCTCTACGCGCTCAGGACATTTTTTACCTACTCCGAGTTTTTAGACCTAAACGACACTGGTTTATTTATAGAACGATGTGCGTAAGCGGGATTCGTGTGGAGCACGTTCAGGCTAGGGAAACGTTTGTGGACAAAACGGTGTTAATGTACACCAATTTAAGTTATCTACAAATTTTAATTATTTCACGAATCTTTGGTATGCGATGCGGACATTGCCCACATTAAATGCTCAGCTAATGGAGGCGAATCAAATGTGTTTTCAAAATATATAGTTGACTGGGATTAAAACTAAATAGGCTACCCGCTGAATTTTAATTTTTGTTTCCCAGAATCTTTTATGTCCCAGAATCCCAGTATCAATTCCTTATACGTCTATGGGTTAAATATGAGGGTCAAATGCCCTGCATGTTTTTTTATAGATACTGATAGTAGAATAAAGAGTCGAAGGAAACATCACTGTTGTCATAAAGATGGCGCACGTCCGGAAATAGTCGTCTCATCAAGGGTGAAAAAAAAAACTAATGAGAGATGGCATTGCAGGCTTGTCACTGACATCGTCTGCATTAATTTTGACAATATCACGCTGGTTGATTGTCTGAGATTCTGATGTCGTTCTAGCCCTCAAAAGATGGCGAAGTTTAGCAGATTGGGATGAACTCGTTATTGAACGGTGTCGCGGTTGTATTTGGGACGTCGACGTTGGTGGAACGAGCCCCGAAAGTAGGTGAAAAGTTCAGAGCGTAGGCGACCCCCCGTATTCTGAGTCCTGCCACTATCGCTGGGTTACGCCATCAGCCTCAAGGTAAATCCACATTTCCTTCACTGTGTGGCCGACAGAATCTGCCATGATACAAACAAATCGTCGCTTGCCGTGATTTACTGCCACTCCTAACATCTCTAGGTCTACCTCCACTCTGCTCAGGTAATACCTTCATCTTTTCTTCAGCCCCGTTATCAAAGCCATTCATTCGATTTATTCATTCAGTCCTGCATGAGTGTGTGCCGTCATTACAGTTATTTTGTTTTGATTTTTGGGATAAGCCTTCACAAAAGTCTACCCTCAAATGTTTTGCTTGCAGTTTTTGGCTGAAAGTCAAGATGTTAATTTCTTTCATCTCAACTTGATTTACTTTCTGCACATTAAGAATCATGTGCTTCATTAATTCAAATCTCCTTTGGACATCCAAAGAGTTGCGAAAATTGAGCAAACAAACAAACAAATAACCAAACATCAAATTATTATACATGATCTGATGAGCACACACAACATCTTTACAAGAATTTGCTGAATGGACATCACTAGAACAATGAGACAGTCGGCCTATTAATTAGGCCCATATACGTGTGGATTTTGAGAAAGTTAAATATAGTGTCTGTGTGTAGCACTGTGCGTGTAGCTTGGCATATTTCAACCTTCCGAATTAGTCCGTCATTTAGATATAGTCCTGTTCTTTTGCGTTCTCTCCCATTATCAATCAACCATATGAGAGGTAAAACAAGATGAAGTAAATTATTATTAAATTTAAAACCTATACCCAGTTCTTGTCGGGATGTTGATGGGAGAGCGATGTCAAACGTCAGATTCTGTATGTAAACAGATTAGAAACTGCGTGTGGCGTATCTGTGACGTCACACAGTCACGACCGGAACGCAAGACGCGCTCACCTACACTGGTACGCGTAAACGCCTGTTTCGTTTTTTACCCCATCCTTGGCACGGTTCACGAGTGGGGACACATTTGCGTACACGCTCACAAGTCATGTTTGGAATGTGCGCGCTCTTCCGGAGACCTAATTGAAACTTTGGTGGAGATCTGGCGTAGTGTTCTCGAGATCTCATGCGCACGGAGGCTGATTGATACTGTAGAATCATGTTTGTAGCATGTGCGGGGTATAATGGACAGATCTCGGAATAGCGCAATGAAAGAGGAACCTGCGCTCATTGTGGGTGAACGAACGCCTCTGTGCTTGACCGTGCGTCACATCCTGTACAGAAAGGTGTGTCTGACGCATAAATTGCAATCTTAGACTTCTCATCAATGTATGTGACTTCCTTGTTCATTTCAGCAACTCTAGATCGAGGTAAAGACGATTCGAATACGACATCCCCCTTCATATTGATATTATTAAGCCATTTTGATCTCAGGTCTCCTAGGTGTTAATTGCCTTTTTCAATATGGTTTGGAAATGTGGCAGACAGGTTGGGCAACTGTTTGTCACTGTTGGTATGACTATGTTAACCGTCACAAAACTAGCAATCCGCAGACATTGAGCTTCATCCTAGTGGTTAAAAGATCAAGCAGTATAAAGTGCTACTAAAGAAATAATGGCCACTTCACATAACTTTTCCATTTACAGACAGAGAAAGAGAAGGGAGGGGGAGAAATACAGGGTCCATCATCAGTTGTATTTATCAAGTAAATGAGCAAATATTTGTAAAATAAACAACACTAAACTCTGATGTATACTGCTAATATACTCCCATAATGCCTTGAGATAACATTCCCCAGGAGGTTGAAAAGCGAAACAAATACCGTGAGTCGTTTCGTGTATGCTTCATGGTGTCATATAAAGTCTGCATTCTTCATTGGTACTGTAGTAGTCAACCATAACGTCATTGCATTGGTCTGATGTCTACCGTAGTGAGAGGGGAGGGGGGGGGGGAGGTCAGAATCCTGTAAGAAATGGGAACGATTAGATCTAATCCTTAAATTTGCTTTCTTTCATTTCCTGATCGGAAGTCCCGCACGCTGGAAAACTTTTCAATACAATATTGGCACTCGCCAAGTGCTCAAGGAAAGGCTTGGACAAGACTGCGTGAGGTTTTGACACGTTTCGAAGACCCTCACGCGACTTCTCCCAAAATCCCCCGCTCACTCTCCCCTCCCCTCTGGATTCCTGCTCTCCTGGCATGACTTTTTGTCTCCTGTATCACTCAACCCCGTCCCCCTCCCCCCTCCCCTTCTCCCGCCTTTTCTCTCGTCCCTTCTCCTCGGGGGCTTTGCATGTAGGAGGTCCCGGAAATGAAGGAGATGCGAGACACAGATTCATTCCTATTCCACATGATGCCACCCACCTGTAGCTGTGTACTGTCCCCTGTGGGCCATCCAACTACAGGACTCCCGTCCTCAACTACTGCCCTGAAGTGTAACAGACAGGACACTTTGTATCTAACAGACAAGACTCTCTCTCTCCATCACACCCCCTCCTTCATGCTTGCAAATTGTGTGAGCCAATTCCCATCCATCATTTCTGCTTCCTTGCAACGTGGATTTTGTTCCTTACCTTTTTTATTCGCTCGTTTGTGGTGTTTTTTGTTTTTGTCTTTTTAAAAACGTTCCCATTAATTGTTTCCGAGATCACAGAATTGATTATTTTTGTTTGTTGTTTGTTTGTTGTTGTTTAAGAACGAAGAAAGAAAGGCGGGGGGGGGGGGGGGGGGAGGAGGAAAAAAAGAGGAAAGATATGCACACGAAATTAACGTTCTTTTCTAGTCATTGGTGGAAAGAAAGAAAGTGAAAGAATGAGAGAGGGAACAAATTCATGCTTTGTTAATTATGCATAATTAACAGTTTTGGGTGTGGTTTGGATTTGAAATTTGTCAGTAGGGAGGAGAATGGGAGGCGGATGGGGGAAGGGTGGATCAAAAATCGAATCGAGATGCTTTGTTTAGGGTCACTGACGGGAGGTCCTTTCAGCAAAGAACTGAAAAGTTGCACTCTGACCCAAACTGGACAAAGGAAGAGAAGTCTTCAGTAGGAGTGACAATGCAAAGGCACAATATGGCGGGCCTCACTGATAGCGCGCGTAGCGTCATCTCCTGGCTAGCTGGATTCACTGTGCCTCCCAATCTCGCTGTTTCATCTAGTCAAGAGTTAAGCTGCGTTCGTTGTTGGTTCGAACCCTGCCAAAAATCTTCCCTCTCCATGCCCGGACCAGAATGATAATCTAACATCGAAATACATTAGGGAGATGCTAGCGAGCGATGCCGATGGAGGATACCGAGGGAAGGAAATGGCGTTTGGGGGATTTCCGGTAACAAGACAAGACCAGGGGGAGATAAACGATGACCAGTTCCGGACTAGCGTGTCCTTGTTCTTGCTAGTCTGGAGTGTAGTTTGTAGTCTGTGAGTTTTCTTTCTTTCTTTTCAGACATGAAGGGTTTTGTTGTTGTTGTTGTTTTTCCACCAGCCTGATTACATCCCTTTGCTTGTAAACACAAAGTTCGTTGAACTAACGCAGATCTAGTAGTATCGGTAGTAAAAGAAAGAAAGGGGCGGGGGGATTTGTGTGTGTGTCTGTGTGTGTTGTTGTTGTTGTTGTTGTTGTTGTTGTTGTTGTTGTTGTTGTTGTTGTTGTTGTTGTTGTTGTTGTTG
>JBCAUA010280602.1:0-17648 GCA_038406235.1 Peronia verruculata | reverse complement strand
TTTTTTTTTGGGGGGGGGTGTGTGCTTTTTGGAGCATCTTTATTTTTTTAAAGTCAGCATCAGTAGGAACAGCAATAAGAGTTTATTAGTATGTTACAGTAGACGTCGCATCAGTAGCTTTAGTAACAGTAGTATTAATAATAGTAGTTGTTCTGTTAATAGCAGTAATATTAGAAATAGCAGTAGAGGTAGTAGTATTAACAGTGGTTCTAGAGATTGAAGTAGCAGCATTAGTAGTAGTATAAGTAGTAGTAGAGATGGTTAAATAGTAGTAATATTATTACTATTAGTAATAGTACATAAATAGTAATAGCAGTAGCTATACTTGTAGCAATAATAGTAGTAGCAGCAGTAGTAATAGTAATAATAGTAGTGGTAGTGGTAGTAGTGGTATTAGTAGTAGTAGTAGCAGTAATGGTAATAACAATAGAAGCAGCAATAGTAGTATAGTAGTAGTAGTGGTTACTGTGATAGTAGTACTGATATTAGTAGTAGTAAGAAGAGGGAAGAGTAACTAACAGTAATACGATCTCAGAATAGTGCGCTAGTAGATCTAGTTGAAATAGCAGCAGTAGTAGTTATGGATATAATACTAATAGTAATAGTAGCAGCATTGTTGCTTTTAATGCCACACGGGAAAAAATGGGCTTTTAGTGTGTTTTTTAGAGTCAGAGCGGTACCTTAAACTGATGTTGTGACAGAAAATCAGTCTTACTTACAATTAGTTGTTTTCTGATGCCTTGGTTTCACCTTTCAAGTCTGAAAGCATGTGACTAGACCTCCATAGATCTTTCACCTAATGGCATTAGCTGATCAAATGTCAAACAGCAGGCGAAAAGGCGTCGCACTTGCGTGGGTTCTCAGCTAAAAAACCGTCTCACGTACATCTACTGCACAGTTCCTTTATATGGAAAGTGGATTTCAAGTTAGTTGAGGTCGATTACAATCTGTGAATAACTAAAAGAAAGGAAAGTAATGGGAAATACCAGTCATATTTCTTCCCTTTGCCAGATGGTGTTGAACAGGCATAGTAAAAAACCAAAACCAAGACAAACAAAACAAAACAAAATGAAAAGATCATCTATCTATGAACGACTACTGATCACAGCCTCCATACCTCCCTGAGTATTTCGCACCTTCTCACACCATCGGTCCCCCCCTCCTCCTCCCCCCCCCCACTACCCCTGACCCGACACAATATATAAGCCAGTAATTTCTCAACGAACATCTGTCAAGAGCCTGACGAGAGCGCAGAACGCCGAAAATTTGCATGAAACGACACAACTCAGCAGTGAAGCGCTTTGGCAAGAGAATTTTCTCTTCATTTCTTATACACGGACAAAATGCTGCTCAAAAGAAATATAAACTCTCTAAAAAAATCTCGGTTTGAGCCAGACCATCTTTCTTTTAGGTAAATAGATCAACAAACATCTGTCAAGAGCCTGACGAGGGCATAGAACGCCGAAAATTTGCATGTAACATATAATGCAGAAGTGAAGTGCTTTGGCAAGAGAATTCTCTCTTCACTTCTTATACACGAAATAACAATTATTTGCACCTCTATGGGTGTCTTAGAATACTATTCTTATATCTGGGGGCTATGTCACTTCCGGCCCAATTTGTCAGAATGACGATCACATAACACAATAGTGTTACGTTATTTTTTTACCACGGTTGTGGACAGCTGAGATAACCACCGCTACAGGAGGTTGAAAAGCGTATAAAAACCATAACCGGCCCAGTTTAAACAGAGCCTCTGCTCATGGCATTGACTCAGGGACCCTGAAAGTGAAGGTAGGACATCTAGAACTAAATTCTTGACTGTGAGTGGCATACATAATAAATTATCAGCAGTAATAGGAACGAAAAGTACAAAAATATTCTGCTATTTTTTATAATCTTAATATTAAAATTATGCTGATGATTGTTATTACGTGTACGACAATTTTATTGTTAATATACATGTAATATATTATTTATTTCTCTCTCTCTCTCTCTCTGTCTTTTCGGTTTCTTTTGTTTTTTATTTGTTTTCCCTTTTTTCTTTACTGGCTTTTTTTTTGTTTTTGTTTTTAGATTAAAAAAAAAAAAAATGTGGGGCGGAAGGAGGAAGGGATGGGGGTGTAGCTGAGGAGAAGAACTCGAAATCTGGCTCATATAATGCGTCTAGGCCTACTGCAAATGAGCCATTTTGACCATCAGCCAAATTATTTCTCTTTGCCAAGTACAAGAGGCATAGCACAAGCATTGTAAAGAATGAAAATATCACTTTTTTTGCCGGTAACGTGAAACATTAGCAACCAAAAATTCTGAAAAATTCACCATATCATGGAAATATGTTTTTCTTATGCTGATAATTTTTTCATATTTTTTTTTTTGCCTCAGGTGTTTCAAATTACAAAAGAAAAGTGATTTTTCCTTCTTTGCAAAGCTTGTCTTATGCCTCTTGTACTTGTCAAAGGGAAGTAACCTAGCTGGCTGAAAAAATGGCTCATTGAATAGGTACAATAGAGGGAGTTAACACAGAGAACAACATCGCCCTGGCGCTGATGGTTAAGTTTTCCACAGCCCGAGAGGACATACGAACTCCAAAACATTAGAAAGCATGTGTAGCCTACAGTTAACATTTACATGAGAAGATAATGATGGCCATTTCCCTTGATACGGTACAATGTGTCAGAAAAAGCCGATTTCATTGACCCACCATTAAACAGCTTGAATGGACAGGTCGTTCTGTAATGCTGCTCAACCAGGTCACAAATTGTAATGTCCAATATCAACATTTTTTCACGTTGAGTGACTGTGTTCATTAAAAAGATAAATGCTGCCTTATTTTGATGAAAGATTAAATGCTTCCACAGAACTCATTTGTAGTGAGATAAGCATACTTAGGACCAAAGTAGGCTCTCGTTGAAACAATATGTTCAGTACCGTTTAATAATACCATTTTTTCAACGAAGTCAGCCATCAGGCTCATTTCATCCAGCCATGTGATACTATTTGATAATAGCTTCATCCCCCGAAGCAGGACTTTTCAATGTTAAATCTGTTCACTCCATCCATGCCCTGTGAGTTGATATTTTCTTTTTTCTTTAAAAAAAAAAAAATCAAAATAACAGTAAATATCATTCGTCCACATCCTGCTCTCAAATCTTCTAACACCTCAGATAGTGGCCTCGAGAAAATCAATAGCTGCAGAGGAGTCTCAGCTCTGTGTTGTCTTTTACTATTATTTTTAAATTATTAAATTATTGTGGTAATAATGAATATTTTGATGCGATAGTCAAGACATACGACGTCAAACCGGAACCGATAGCCAACGTACTTTCTCGTTGTGGAGATCTCGCCCTCGAGAAAGCGACCTATCGGTAAGGTCAGGAAGAGGTAGGCAGTTGAACCTTTTATTTCTCGCTGAATTTTTCACACACACTTTAAGCCCGAGAGAAATTATTAATTTTGCAGTTTTTATGTTGTGGAAAGTATATCATGTATGATAAGTATCCGTGTTTTTAACAATGCGTGTTTACTTACCAGCGGCGACTGCCAAAGGTCAGAAATTCGGATTGATGTAGATTCGGAAATATTCTTCAGTTTGATCAATTAGCTTATTTACTCAGCAGATTTCAGTTTCTTTTTTTTATCTGTTCAAATCATAGATCTAGGTGTAATCACTTTACAACAACGAGCTGGAGCCCCCCCTCACCCTCCCCCCCCCTAAAAAAAGTGTAGATAGATCTAGAGATTCTAGATCTAGATCAAGATCAACTTCACCGGGCAGAAGATCTAGATCTAAAGATTAGATAAAATTATGAGAGTGAAAAGGGTGTTATGTTGTGGCAAAAAACAAAGGAAAAGAAAACAATACAAAGCAACACAAAACTGAGAAGATGGGATATTACATTGGAGGCGTCATTCAGTACATGAAACTTGGATGCAAGTTGACTGTACAGCGTTCCACACCCGAAAATTTAGGTAGTGACTGTAAATACTTTGTTATGCACAGACCTGCTTTTCGAATGCTTAATCTGGAGAATTATTGAGTTTTTTGGGTAAACCAAGCTCTTGGTCTAGTTCGAAAATTCTGCAGCCAATTTCATGGCTTGATCTGTGTTATTGTAAAGAATAATGTACCGTACTTGAGATTTGGTTGTTAGATGACTGACCGATTGTTTTTGTACAGAATGATCGACCCAGTTAATTATTAAATACTATGCATTTAATAAAGTTACCAAAAAGAGAACTGCGCAGATCACAAAATGGTGTACTGGAAATCAGTAGGAGGGTATATGACATTTCTTAGAAAGAAAAGCTGAAAGGTAGGAATGAGAGATTTATAGAATTAGGGAGGTGCTTGTCTTTGATGATTGACATTTCATTGAAGACTTTAACCATGTTTTAAAATCTCTTTGGGATGTATAGAAGATGTGTATTCTCCCCAAAAAGTGTTGTACTGGCATTGCACGGAATGATGCTTGAAAACGCAATGCTATCAAAATGTTCAGCTTTGTACGTCTCCCATTTCCCGACTACTTTTAAAAAAAGGAAATAATGATTTTATAACATCTAGCTAAAATTAAAATGGTGTGGGGGAGGGGCACAAAATAGGTTTCTCTTTTCTTTCATTTTCAGACAGTTTGAGCTATCTTTCAAATTGTTCCAATTTGTTCACTTCAAGTGAAGTAAACTTTGCAAATAAAATGTTGCTACATGGAGATATGTTCCTGGACGAACATCCTACTCCGAATGTGGACACGATTTAATCATGATAAATCTAGCCCACGGTATCTACTGCACACATGCTGATGGCATTCTACACCCAAAACTCGAGTGCGAAGTAACAATCCATATGACATATCAGGCACAACACAGATGAAATGAAACACTTGTCAGACTGAGGCGACCTGAGAAAATATTTGTTTTTCAACAGTGAATGAATTTTTAATGTTATTTTTTTGTTTCATCTCAGAACCATTGTATATCAGTCTAACTATGCATTTCAGGGTTAAATTTGCTGAAATAGAGTGAGAAAAGGCTGAAAAATTGTAACCATGGCCTGTAATGATAAAGAAAGATTGTGATTGGGGCCATTTTTTCACCAAACTAAGCTTCAACAACAGGTCACTCCCATGGTCTTTGTTTGCAATTCTTAACTTCTACTTAGGGCAGAACAGAAATTTATCTTCACACAGAGAGGGAAATGAATAATCTTCACTGTGATACCCATATTTGCCTCAAAATTTGAAGAGAGCCTGATTTTATCATGTCAGGCCTGTTCTGCTCTACCTTAAGTAGAGGCCGCGATATTGGCAATCAAAGACGATGGGGGTGACCTGCTGCTGGAGCTGAATGATTTATTAGTGAAAAAATGGCTGATCACTTTTGTTTTTATCCTTTAGACCATTCCCCTAAATTACAATTTTTGGGCTTTTACTTATTCTGTTTCTGCAATTTTAACTCTGAAATGCATTTTTACATTGATATAGAGAAAGATTCTGTTGAAGAAAAAAAATGCATTAAAAATTCAGTCTCTGTTGAAAAACACATGATTTCTCAGATCACCTCAGTCTGACAAGCTCCTGATTCCATTGTTGATATGTAGAGGTGCAAAATTTTTGGCTTTATGTGAAAGCAGTTTAGCAGCCCTAATGTACTTAGGTCATTCATTTTTCCATCATGCAAGGGACCAGATTTGAGATAAACCTTATCCTGGCCTAGAAGTAACAATGATGGAGCATTTTTAAAGAAAGACTATGTGAAATAGAAGGAGATCAGCCACACAATAATGTTCAAAATTGCTTTTTTTTTTTTTTCAGAATATTTGTCAGCATAGCAGTGTTATTTTGATATTGTCAGCAATTACGATATGATGATCCTCTGATTATGTTTCAGAGCACCATGTTTCGTCAAGCTCTACAGAGACTCGTCCCAGTGGGCAATGCCGTCGTGTGTCACACCCAGCGTAACTTTGGAGTGACTGCTGTCGCAGCTCAGAAAGCCAACCTTGATCCCATCCAGCAGCTTTTTGTGGATAAAATTCGAGAATACAAATCTAAGTAAGTGTTTATAATGTGTTATTATCACTGGTTGTTGTTATCATTAATATTTTTTCTCTTCCTATTTTAAACTCAACTATATCTATAATGTGTTCAGGATGCATGATATATATTGATGAAATCAGTGGGAGATAATTTGAAATTGGAGAAGGGCAGTGACAATTTGTGCACAATTCGAGTAACTATATATAAATTGTGGGTTTACACACATTGTAAGTCATTGTGGTTCATAAATGATCATTATCTTGAGTAAGATAGTTCGATGCTGGTCTCATAAACAAGGAGTTGTGGCTCACACACTGAGTGTGTGCATTTGCTCTGTACAGGACGAGCAGTCCTGATCAATGACAGGCACTCTGTCATGCCCACACCATAATTATAAAAACCATGCAGCAGCACTGAGTGTTTGGTGTCATGTGACCACTCTCACAATAAACACGCACAAAACAAAAAGAATGCCTGCTTTGATTATGATTTAATGTCAGATTTGTGGTGAATTGTGTGACAGCACAATATGTTGTAGTATCTTATTTCTGATATTGCAAACAGATCAGTTCCTACTTCAGTTACTTACCGGAGATGTTTTTCAAAATACTTTGCTAAATATACATTGCGAAAAAGAGGAATTCTAATGGAAAGGGCAAAACATTTCACTTATTGTATTCTGTTTGCATCGTGCAGGGGAACCTTTTCATGAGTAATAAAAAATGCCGTTTCACATACACGTGTATTTGTTTACCATTGTAATGTAGATCTAGATATTAAATGCCAACTGCAAAGGTTTTTTTACTTTTTTTCATGAATAGATCTGCAGGAGGAAAATTGGTTGATGCATCGCCAGAAAGTGAAGCTTCCCTGAGAGACATGTTGGCAAACTTGGAACGTGCCTATGGAGCCAAAGGTGTTGACATGACCCAGTTTCCAACATTTAATTATGCAGGTATGATTGAGAGCATAGAGTAGCGTACTATTACTATCTAGCAAGGTTGACTCACCCTATACTTATGTTACTTGAAACTTTAGAACTGGAACCTCTCGAATCAGCTGTCAGTGTGATAAACTTTTTCAGAGATGAACATGTTGTAGGTGATATGTTTTATGGTTAGATTTCTTGCAAATTCTATGTCCGATTTATCAGAAAGGCTTTATGACAGGTCACTGCTGATCTGGCAGTATTACTGTCTGAAGTCAGCATATAAGTTTTTTTTTTTTTTAGATATTTAAAATCATCATCTTGGGCCTATCACAGTTGCTAAGTCAGACGCTAATCCAGCTGTGATTTGGGATGCTTTTAAATTGCTTATAAAATGGCATGTTCAAAATATATGAAATTTGACTTGACGCATAATAGAATGTATGTTTTGAATATCCTTCCTTGCCTCTTCTCAAATACTCTCACAATGATATCAGGGAAGACAAACTCAGACTCAGATTGCTGGCATTTGTAGTTTGGAAAGGTTAACCTCTGAATAACTCTATTTGTACTAGAACTAGAGAACCCACAAGCTTTGTGGGAGATTTTTTTTTACATATAGGTCAGACTGATATTGTCCTGCAACTTAACTCAATCAATGAACTCTAAGCCTTCGTTTACTGCCCTTTTCTTGGTGCCTAACGGTTTCTACCATTTTTCCAATACAGCAAAAAATTAGTAAATATGTACCAAATGTTATGGGACTTGTTGAATAGATAGTATACTGCGTGTTCTTCGCTTTTATGAAATTGTTTTTGCAAACTTCAATGTACAGTAGAATCTTCTTAATTCGAAGTGGGAGGGAAAAAGAATTGACTTTGAATTAAGCAAGTTCGAATTACAGTATGGTTACATGAAATAATTATAACTACAGCTATTAGGCCTATATACTAGTTTCTTCCCTTTGATGTGAAAACTACTAAACTTCAGGCTTGCTCTAAATTTTAGCTAGATCTAGATCCAGGTATTTTCATTTGTCTGTGTTTCTGGTCAACAACTTTATTTTTATCTTTGCAGTGAGAGTTTCTCTTAAACGGGTTGGGTCTTGATATTTCAATTTAAAGAGATCTGAATTAGATCTAAAGAACGCAAAGTATATATCTACAAACTACAATGTAGATCTAGCTTGTTGGTCAGGACGATCACGTTGTTTCATTGAGAATTGACATTCACTGGTGTGTTTCACTAGCCTCGAGGGAGATATAGTTGAAGACAGCAGCAATGGGTTTAGGAAGAGGGAGCACATGTATGTCATGTACTGAAACCAACAATGTGGCTGTCACTAGTGTCAAGTGTGGTTGGCCCATAGAGTATTATTAGACATATCCATTGTTCGGTCATACTGTTTCTTCATGGTTATTTTGAAACCAATGGTCAGTGGTCAGTCTCCCAAGGTTGGTTTCCTTTTTGTGTCAGTCATACTAGACCTTATGTGTCTGGTCACCAGTCAGTCTTTGTCCTTCATGCATACAACTCAGTGGGATGACGTTATGTATCGATCGATAGCACATAATTCTTTGTTGAACCAGTGGTAGATCTAGAGATGTCAAGGCATCTTTTGGGGAACACTGGGGTGGTGCAGAATGGGTGGATGAAAGACTATTAAACAAGTAAATTTCAGATTATTACGTTAGTGCTATGAAAACTTCAAATTCCCAATTTTGAATTATAAGGAGCGAGGCAGACTTGGTGCGAATTATGAAGATTATTTTTACAAAGGACAAAGAAGGGGAAAAAAAACTAGGATCCAGAAATATTCAGATTAAGCAGAAATTTGATTTAGAAGAGTTTGAACTGTTTAGACTCCACTGTGGTTTGAAAGATATAGAAAAAGAAAATGGACAATATAGAAAAAGAAAAAAAACTTTCTGGCATTCACATGAATAACAATAAATCATGCTAACAGCACAAGATACTACTCACCAAACTATAGAATCCAAACTGTCAAATGAAATATATTCAGTTTCGTCCAAATACATGTACCAGTCAGTCAGCGTTGATACTGATGCAGGTCAAACATAGGGCAGCACATATAGCTTTTTAAAAAAGATTTAACTAGTAATATGACTGTTTTTCAGTGTCAGCGAGAACGATGTTTGAAAGACTGTGATTGCTGTATTTAAAGCAAAATGATAAATAGATTAGATTAGCCTAGTAAATAAATCTTGAATTAGGCTTATATTTCACTTGTGGGTATAAGGAAGAACCCAACACATGTATAGTGCACAGAGATCAAGCCTCAAGCCCATACTAGATCTAGATTCCACATGTTGATGTGGCAGTGATGTACAAGCTTTCGATGCATATATTTCCAAAAATATGGGGCCATCTAACAAATAATCCAGTCAGGAAGGCCTTCTAGATCACTTTCATCATTTGAATCAGATTCTACATTAGAATCAGTCGTCATAGTCATCTCCAATACATTGGGAGTTAAAAGACACCATTGTGGACGATGACAACAACATGGACAATGAATTGGGCCATAGGTCAGGATATCCTTGCCTACACAGTTATTTTAGCAGTTTCATCTAAGTATGCTTTTTATAATCATGTCTGATTGGCTATTAGATTTATACAGCTAAAACTTTATTAATGGAAAAGTTGTTTGACATCAGAATCTGCAAAGGAATCCGGTACCACTATATTCAGAGTTAGTATTCAACAGTTACTCGGCAATACCGATATTCTCAGGGTTATGAGTCAGTGAGTTACAATGTATGACAACTGTGTGCACCTCGATGTTGGTATTTTGAATAATTAAAGTGAATGTTGTTCAAAGAAAACGTGTTTGCTGTTTGGATCCGTCATTCTATGGAACATAAAATTTGGATCAAATGCTCTCATGAGCTTACTGTTCAATTGTCCACAGGAAGCTGTGATGTTTATAGACAAAATTAGTCTTGACTTCACAACACTGTTACCTTTTAGTGCTTCTAAATTGCACATATATGTTTGCTAAAGCTGTTGGAAAGTAACGAACATTGATACAGCTTCATTTTCTATCTAAAAAGGTTTTTTTTTTCTTTTTTTTTTTTTTTTTGCCAAATTTGAGCAATTTACGTGGAAAATGCATGTCACTGCACAGATCTATTTCAATCATAGTATGTTTATGTGTTGGTAGTGATTTAACAATGGGTATTCCTTCTCTGACATTTGTAATGTTTATTCAACACGATAATGCGGCATTGCTGTAGTCCTAGGAAAAAGAAATTAACATGTTCATAAACAGCATTCAAAATGTAAAATTTTCTAGTTTACAATAGTGCAAAAAAGTCTGATTTTGACCCGATAGTCATATTTTGACCTCACATAATGGGTTTTCCTGGGCGACCACATGTCAGCAAACTTTAGGAATAGACATGCTTCATCATATAACTTTTCCTTGTCTTTTTCCAGAGCCTGACTTGGTGTATCCAGGACTCAACGCTGAACAGAGACAGAAAGTAAAAGAAGCCATGGGCATGGAGATGGAGGCACAGGCAAAGAAGGATGCTGAAGTGGAAGAAGAAGAGAAATTCAATTTATTTGAGGGGTTACCTTGATCTGTCAATCTTTGCATTGGATAGTTAACATGATAATATTTGTTTAAAAAAAAAAAAATGGAAATGTTTTTGCCAACTATTTACACATTTGTGAAAGGATATCAGATAGTTGAAATTTTTTGAGGAACGAATTGGCTCTACAGTTTTAAATAGATATCAGAAATAGTTATCTGTAGTTGAGAAGTCTGTCAGTGGCGTAAATTGTTTGCAATTGTTTGAATGTGAGAATGAACCAGTGTCGGCTAGAATTTAGCCGCTTTTGTGCAACTTTGTGATAGCAGATGTGCTTTGTGAATGAGTAGTTTGATTTATGACAGCACTGATAGTTACAGCGTCATTCATGTTGAACATTTTTTTTTTTTTCCTTTTTCCTCATATTCTCTGGTGAACAAATGTAAGAGAAATATTGAAGGAAAATAAATAGTGTATGAATTTCATCCTTTATTTCCATCTTTTTGTATTTAATTTGTTGTTTTATTTATGTAGGTGTACCCTGCTTTGTTTTCTTAGCTGTCTGTCAAATTACTGTGGATGAAATTTTAAAATGAATAATTGTAGTTTCATGTTAAATTATGAAATGTTAATTGTGCTTAGGAAAAAAAAAAAAAGAAAAATATATATGGTGAGATAGGCCAATGTAATAACTTTAATAAGCTCTGAAGAAAATGCAGACACATACACACACACCCAGATAGTAGTCTACCTATCTGTAGGTTTTCTTACTATTCCTCTTCTACCATGTCTTCTGTAACTTCGATTTGTAACACTTAAAATTAAATTTGTAGTTGTTTCGTTGATAATGTCTGTGATTAAAGTAATTTTTTTTTTTTTAGTAGAGAAATTGATGCATTTTGATTTCCTAGGCCTTTTATATGACAGGTTGATTCAGTTTGTCAGCTTCATTACTTCCCTTTGCTAAACAAAATGGTTTTGAAAAAGCACAGTAAAGAGGGAAAATGAAATGCTTTTCTTTTTGTCATTTGAAAGATTGATTAGAAAAACTATTACAATAGTGAAGGTGGAAAATATTTTCCTTATACTTATACCGTGAATTTAAAAAAAAAAAATTCATGAAGTAAGTTTCAAGCAAAGAGTGCCAAAGTGAGTTTTTCTCCTCTCTTTCCGATGGTATTAAAACACCTCACGCCTGTCTATAGGAAGAAATTGTGCTACTCAAAGCCATTGCCCATTTGTTACATTCTTTCTGTACTCAAAATTCAACTGCAACCAGTCAATCTCTATTCTACCTATAACCAATTTGCTACATACAACAAGCATCAAATAAACAACAGTGTATATTGTCAAAAACCAGCATCATCAATTCACAGCCAAAACCATTCAAAACAATATTATGTGATGGATTCCATGAGAGGACTTTCAATGTCAAAATCGTATGGCTTGCTCATGCTGACGTGCCATTCTCTGATTGCATTTCTTTCTTGTATCCATTAGAAAAGTGTTTAATACAAGTATGTGTACATGTAATAGCCATGGTTGATTTCACATACATGCTTTACACTTTCTTTGTTTCTTCAACCCCTGGAACAATCTTCAAAGCTTATTAAAAAAAAACAAAGAAAGAAAGAAATGGAATGGTATTGAACATATGAATTTACTGTAGCAATGGTTTCAAACGAACATAATAACTAGTGACTGCATTATAGTTGTGCTTTGTTTTTCACAAAAATACATGTACACAGATACCTGGGTCTCACATGCAATAAAAAATTCAGACATCAATTCATTTGCAGATTCAAGGGAGATAAGCTTATGTAATTGTGGTTATGGCCAACATCATAAATCAAAGCGACTACAAAATTACTTAAGTTGCAGAATGAACCATGATCATGAAATTATAGAAAAAAACAATTATGTTTTATTTTCTTGAAGGACTTCGTCAAAATATGATATTCTTCATCCATTATTTGCTATCGATATTATAAAACACATTGAGATACCGTTCACATATTTTGTTTTGCTAAGGGTCAATTTAATTAAGATGATAACCAGATATCAAACTGTCAAAACAGACAAAATCTAGCACAAAGTTGCTACACATTGTCATCAAGTCCTTCACTTTCACCTATCTTAAAATTACTGGTTCACACTGCTGGTATTCCACACAACTCACCTTGACAATCTGCCCAAAATATTCACAGTCACAATCAAATTCAAAGCATGGCAACAATGTCTCTCAGTATACTTTTTTTTTATTACATGTACTCCAAACTTGCAAAATTCAGAAATGTTTGACTATGTTTTTACAGGCATAGTTAAGGTAAGCAGTGAGGATTTCTTGCTGAACTTGGCACTTGCTTCTTGGTCATCAATACAACTTGGCAACTTGACTTTGAGCTCATACTGTCCTGGCACTAACAGTAGCACATCATCCTGCCAGGAGAAGAGTTTTCACATGTGAATATGAAGCCAATAGTTCCAAGTTTTCAATATATCAACTCATGATTTACTTGTCCGAGATCAAAAGATAAAACATATCTTGGTAACAAGCATGCAATACAGTGGAACTCTGATATTAAGAAATCGAAGGGACCAGGATTTTTATATTGACTCTTTTTTACTATTAATTTCCCCGATAAGTGTTCCCTTACAAAGCCTGCTCATGCATTTTGCACAGAAAAATGTCTAACAGAATTTTTTTTTTTAATGTAATATTGAAACTGGTAGGCTACTGAACTATACATTTTACTCTGTGCTCAAACAAGAATAATATGCTGCATTGTGTAGATCAAGCAATAAACAGCCACTCCAAGACCATTGTCTGCGCGTGTTAGAGACGATATCGCAGAACATTCCTTAATACATTCCTTACTTCTTGTCTACCCCACCTGGCACGCCCTGCCCAAACCGGTATACTTCACCTGTGTGGACAAAGAAACATAGTCTCCACTCCAGGTCATTTTACCCTCAGCCTAGCCTATTGCATAAGTATCATGCAAACATTGTCTCGCCCTTTAACCATGGGTGTTTAAACCAGAGCTGGCAGTCATCGTTAAGAGTGAATGAACAAACAAACAGCTGGCCACTCGCAACCGTCTTCGGCATGTCAGCACATGGTTTGACTCGTCACTTCTGGGAAAATTATTTCTTTACAAGCAAGATTGGGAGGATTGATATTTTGCAAATTCCGAGATTTTATTACAAGAAGGAATAAAAATAAAAATGTGACTGCAAACAGTCGAGTCCACCCAAACCTAAGTCTGGTAATCCAAATTAATGATAATTCGAAAAAAAACAAAACAATGGATTTTTTTTCCCTCTTTGTGCCCATTAAATGCCTCTTGCTTAATTCAAAGCCATTGCCGTGAGTTTCCTTTAAATCGAATCTGTCAGCACCGCCCCAAAGGTAAAAACTGGCTTTTGTTCTCTCCATGTGGTTCCCACCCAACGAGCATGGGGCGAGAGGGATCAGGCAATTAATTTGAATAAATGTACTGTGAATGTGCCCTGTGCCGTGGCTTCAAGTGAGCCTATGCCTATGTGTTCAGAGGGACCTGGGTGGGAAGGGAAAAGAGAGGCAATGTACGAGGAGCAGAGATGCTGATCGATAACCAAGCATCCTCGCAGAGCCTTATACTGTTATAGTACAGGTCGACACGGTCAAACACGTGCATGTACGGTACTATTACTGTTATGATACTTCACGTGTAGAGAACCCTAGGCGTTGCACCTAGCGCCTGCATTACAATCACTGCGTGGCTGAACAGCTCTGGTCAGAATTTACATCGTGATCGCTCTTTTGCCTGCGGTTGACTAGCTTTATTTTATAGACTAGATCTAAGTGATGGTTTCCTCTAACCCATTGAAGAGAAAGAACACAGCTCTTTCTCTTGAGTCGATAATGAAAATGTAGACAGAGTTGCAATGTCCAAGAAGACCATAGCTGTAAAGTATAGCATTTCCGCAAATATGCTTGATATTAAAACATCTGGAACATGAGGAGGAATTGGCAGCTTCCTCATCTTTTTTTTTTTTTTTTTGCCCCATAGCTCATTCGACCATTGTTTCCCTTGTCAAAAAACTGGAAGACGAACTCTCATAAATCGAACCCATGAAGATGATACTGGCAAATTCAATTTAAGCGGACTGGAGTGTTTTCTTTTCTTTATTACTGAAATTTCACAGCATTCGACTTTGTATTATCAGAGTTCCACTGTGTACTGTATAACACTAAATATCAACACATGACTAACCATCTGATTCTAAAGTACCTAAAATAACCCTCCATTGTAAACATTTAAAAAAAAAGAAAAAAGAAAAGAAAGATCATGCTAAGCTATTTTTTACACATAAAGAACATGTACGTGTAAAAGTAATGCTTCGATCAAGCATTGAGGCTTGCAGCTTGCATGATGAGTGTTGAAAAATGTGTGTGAATCATTTTCTTTTTTTTTTTATTTTTTATTTGCAGATGAAGTATATTCCTATATCTTGGTGTACAATACAATATAGATGTACCAAGTACATTGCATTATGAATGTCAGAAAATGCGGAAAATAAAGGAAGTGCCAAATACCTTGCGACCAGTCGGAAGTCGTCCTGGGCAGGCAACGAAGATACACGACTATTTTTGGTCATTTTTAACTACTTTCCGAATAAGATACTAAATTTTTTTTTCACAAACATCAATTTAACCCTTTTTTAATCTGAATAATAAGAAGAAATATTTTGGTATCATAGTCGGAAAATAGTGAAAAACGGTAAAAAACGGCTGTGACTTGAACTCACCTAGTGCAACTTGCGACTCATTTGCCCTGGGCGCAAGGCAAATGAAGTCATTCTATCCAACACACGGGTTGGGGTTGGAAACTCAGAGAACATTATGGGAGCTCAGCAGAGAATATGAAACAATGAATTTAAATAACAAAAAACAAAAAAACCTGACATTTCGTTGTTGCTATGCAAGCTATGTCAAACTTTAAATACATGTCCAGTAACAAGCTGGAATTGATGTCAGCCACTGAGGCCCTCAGAACAAAAGTGCTAAGATCATGTTTAAGAATTCCTGAGTCAAGGTCGAAAAAGTATGCATGAAACATCATCGAGAGATCAAAAGGCAAAATTTAAACTGCAAGTATCTAAACATAAATGTGAAACTGGAGCAAATAAAATAACATAAAGGACCTCAGAAAAATGTTCCTTTTTGGATATTTATTTTCTCTAGGCAGCCTTTCTTTTTAAAGTCTTCAATGTGGGACACAGAATCAAATAATAATAATAGAGAGTATTTATACCGCACTTATCCCCGCACAATATAGGCTCTAAGCGCTTTACAATCTATGGGGATCATTATGCTCAGTCCTATTACTTCTCTTCACCAGACAAAAAAGGAACTGAACAAGCAGTGTAAAGAGGGAAAACATCACTTTTGTGCCCTTTTCTTGAAACGTATACCATGAAAATTAAAAAAAAAAAATATAATGTAAAGAGAATGTTTGCTTCTTATTGTTAATAATTTTATCAATTATTTTAGTGATCAGTCTTTGGAATGAGGTGAATCAAATTGATTTTTTTTCTCTTTACATTGTTTGCTCAACATGTCTTTTGTCTGGCAAAGGGAAGTAATAGAACTGTCAAAATGATCTCCCCTTACACAAGCCACAAGCGCCTCTTTTGGAAGTGGCAGATAACCTGCGAACAATCTTCCATTATCCATAAATAAGATCAGGACAGTACACAAACTCACCTCAGATATGTCTAACTCACATTCTGACACAGATCTGACCCCTGCTAGTTCAACTTGAAGCACCAGGTGTCGACCTGTGTCCAGATCAACAGGCTCTAATGAATACTTTGGTGTGGGTAGCTTGCTGTCTTTGATTTCTTCAATAAGTCCTGTCTTAGTTGGCTGAGTTCTTGGAATGGTTATCTCTGGCTGGTCCTCAGAAACACCCGTAGTCCTGAAATCTGATGTCTGATTAGAGCTGCCTCCTCCGATATGGGATAACTGATGTAATAATGAGTTCTTTTCCTTGTCAGTCAAAGGTCCAAACGTTTTTTCAAGTTCACTGACTTCACTTTCAACAGTTTCCCCTTGTTTCTTAAACATTTTGGAAAAGCTCAGTCGCACAAGGTCCAGATTTCCCTTGTAGGGAGTATCCACTGGCAAAATGACATAATTCCTCAGTACCTTGACCTTCTGCTCATGTTCGATGTAATCAAGTGCTAGATGAATCAGTGTGTCTCCATCCGCAGGATTTTTAGCATTTCGGCCATATTCTCCCAGGACTCGAGGATTGAAAGCAACAGATACAAGTGAGAATGCACCTAAATTACAAAAGAAAGAAAAAAGGGTGAAAACATTTTAGAATTTGGCTGTGTAAACAGAACATAATATGTCTTCAAGCATAAGAAAGCTCACTTATATGTTTTTTTAATGCTCTGCATGCCACACACATCGATATGCAGTCCTCTGATGACATCAATGCTTATAAACCAATGTAAAGTTGTGAGGTCCAGTTTTACTGGGTGAAATTGCAAATATCAAATTTTCACAAGCAACAAGTAACTGATTCTAGGACTCACACAAAGACAAATTCCATGCTTTAAATAGAAGCCAAAACCAGTCATGTTGACCAATAATTTAGCAGACAAGTGTTCTGCAGGACCACGCTGTCCAGGTGCACGGTAGGCTCGGTAGGCTGATTTATGGCTTCATCTAAGTTGCATGCTTTTCTTCCAGAATATGATGCTGTGAGGTAAAAATTTGACAAGAAAGGCAAATATAATTTTATGAAATTACCTTTTTCATCTTTCTCCTGAGTTATAACTGTTCCTGTCACAGGCACCGGCTCTTGTGGACTTTTTGGCTCTGGCACTTTCTTCCAGGAACAGAAGTTGATGAAAAGAGGCTTTGGAGGTTTTTCCTGTTGAATGAAAAATAGTAAAGCATTTTCTTCAACAGTGTATACAACCTTTTAATTCTAAGGAACTAAGATTATCTTGGCTTAAATGCATATCCAATTTGGTCAGAAGGACATGATGTTGTTTTTCTTAAGCCTTTCAATCCTTAGAGATAGGATTATCTCGGCTTTTAGAAGTTGCCAATTTTTGCTGAGA
>JBCAUA010280494.1:0-19815 GCA_038406235.1 Peronia verruculata | reverse complement strand
CAATTTGTGGTCAGTTGGGTTGCATAACTTTTCAGTTTGCCGAAGAACCCGTCCGCCGAAGAACCCGCTTTTTTTTGTCTCCCGACGACCGGGTTCTTAGGCGGAGACCCCTGTACCACAGAATATTTTTTAAAGCATTTTTTAATTATGTATACTGTATAATGGTTGGGAGAATTGTGATAATAAGATGGCGCTGAAATAGCAGATGTCAAGTACAAGTACATACCCAATACTTTTAGTTTGACAATTTTGAATGTATACAAATGTATTCATGCGCACCACTCATCTGCGGATAGACCTGTTTATACCGTACCCTTCTTTTTGGTATGCACTACATGGGGATTAGTATGTTTGTGTGTGTGTTGAGGTTTAACAGCACATCAGCAGGATCACAGTTTTAACTAGATTGTGCCAAACACAGTAAGATATGTGGCTGATTAAGTGTGCATAGAAGAAGAGAGGAAAGAGAGCAGGACAAAGACAGGAGCAAAGAGAGATAAAAGTGATGTCACCCCTGGAATGTCGAGGATGGCATTCCATGGGACACATCCCAACCACGAGGGGCTTTCCTTCCCCGATGGTTAAGTTTTTGTAGGTCTTTCAGTCTTTCTGATTAAGACTATCTCAGCCATCGCCTGCTGGTGAGAGCAGAGAACCTATTTATTTATCAAAGGCCCTTGTGTTAAAGGATTAGCCTAGTAACAGGAATGTGGTGACCTAGTAAAATTGGTGAAACAGTCTGTAATTAGTGTAATGTTACAAAACCTGCACTGTTGTGTGATACATTTTTGGTAAAATTACAGAATACCCTTTCAAACATACTTTTACCTTATAGTGCTGAATTTGAAAAAAAATCCTTATGTGGGATGAAAAATAAATCTTGAAACACTAGTGCTAAAATCTTAATAGGCCTAAATTTACACATGATCTTGGTTTTATTATCAGTACTCAAAGTGAATGCCAATGACATGTGTCTGGTTGTCTGTGTCGTGTTTTCACTGAATGCCTCACAGTTGACCTGAAAGATGAAATGTGCCACATAGAGCACACATGCTCTTTTCTTCAGGCGCTCAAATAATACATGAAATTGTCTTCCATCATGGATCTCACCTTCCAAATCCAAATATGTTGTGAAGATTTCTGTTCACCTGTGTATATCAAATAAAGAAGATATAACACATAATGTGCCTTCAATTTATCTTTATTTACATATATGTGATAGCGTTATTAATTCATATAAGTCAATAATGCAATAAAAAGCTTCAGCCATAAAGTCAACGTGATTTAAATACGGTATATTTTTGTCAAAACACAAATTCACTTTAATAACAGTGCAAACTACAGCCCCCAACCTTCACAGTACTTGACAGAAATTTGTGAGACTAACAATAAAAGACATAATATTACAAACCAGCAATCTGTCTTTGTGGATCACAAAACTACAACTAGAAATCACAGATAAATGGTCTTCCTCTTTTTACAAAGGGAGTTGCATGATATGTTCATGGCTTGTTCATGGCTCTTTGGCTGGGTCCATACTGAGTCTAGTCTGATGTAAAAATCATTTGATAGAATTCTGAAGGAGAATGTTATCATTAGAGAGTGTCATAAAAAAACACAAAAACATCTTCACTGTCCGTTTCTGACAAAGAATTTTAAGATTTACCTCCTCTCAAATCCATTCTATTCATTTGTCGCCCCTCAATTAAACACAGTAAAACTGCTGCAGTTAGGACAATTTAATTCTGGGGCAACAAATTATCTTTTAAATTCCATATTATTATACCAATGACTCAAGTCTCTATTCTAAGCCTTTGGCTTTGGCTTCTCTCCTACATTTGGTTATGCAAAGTTTGAATTAGCTTTTTTTCCCTCTTCCTTTTAAAACTGCTTGAACTCAAACACAACTAACTTTTTATCTTGTAACAGGGACGTTAAATCATAGACTGACTGAGAAGAACTTACATTACATGTATTTTTATTTTGTTTTTGTTCGTTCTTTGTTTCATATTGATGGCAAGAGTGCATGCTCTGATTACCTTGCCTTAAAAGTTGGAGGGATGGATGAAAAATATTCAATGTAGGTCTATTATTTGGCCCAACAAAAGCTGAAATATATTTATTCTGTGATAAGTCACCTGTCTAAAAAAGATATTCAAAGTTTCTGACTTCTGCTTCATTTGTCCAAAAGTCAGTGATGAAGGAAACTAGTGAGAAGAAGAAAAAAATGAAATAACTGATTTGATCAAAATGTGGTTTTTACGGAGACGCTTTTTTTTTTTTTTGTCTGGTGCATAATAAAATATCAATATATCACATTTAAAGCATAACATTTCATGAATTATATGTATATACATGTATTCTGTATATCATCAGTGAAGCATTATCAGTTAATGTCATACCGTAATGCATACTAAACAAATCACATATGACTATTTTTTAGACAAAACAAAGTTAAAAAAAAAAAAAAAAATTAGGAACAATTTGACAAGACATGTACACTACAAATTAGTTCATCATTACAATTTGTTTCTTTAGGAAGCTTCTGGTTGGAACTGATATGGTTATGCTTGACTATTGATTTCCAAATAAGTCTAGCATTCTTTGTAGGTCTACTGCAAATGAAAGAATCTGAGTCTACTATAGGTATAACACCAAAATAATTAATGCCAATAATTGAATCAATAATATGTACAACCATCATGTCTTGTACAGTAGAATCCTCTTAATTTGAAGTGGAAGGGAATAAAAACTGATTTTGAATTAAGCAAGTTCAAATTACATTATGGTCCAATGAAATAACTACAACTATTACACAGTTACTTCACCTGATGTTAAAAGTACTGAACTTTAAGCTTGCTCTAAATTTTAGCTAGATCTAGGTCTTTTTGTTTGTGTTTCTGGTGAACAAATTTATTTTCATCTCTATAGTGAGAGAGTTTCTCTTCAATGGGCTGAGTCTTGATTTTTATTATTTAAAGGGATTAGGTCTAGATGTAAAAAAGACTGCAAAGTGTGTATCTACAAACTGCCATGAAGATCTGGTGTGTTGGTCAGTATGATTGCACCGTTTCAATGAGAGGTGACATTCACTGATGTGTTTCACTAGCCTCGAGCTAGATCTAGTGGAAGACAGCAACAATGGATTGAGAAAGAGGGAATACGTATATTACATGTACTGAAACCAACAACCTTGCTGTCACTAGTGTCAAGTGTGGTTGGCGCATGGAGCTTTTATTAGGCCTACTCATTGTTTGGTCATACTGTTCATTCATGGCTGTTTTGAAACCGATGGTCAGTGGTCAGTCTCCCAAGTAGGAGTTTGCTTTCGTGGGTCAGTCATATTAGGCCTATGTGTCTGGCCACTTGTCAGTTATTGTCCTTCGCATGTACAACGCGGTGCGATGACATCAGGTATCAATCAATAGTGCATCGTTCTTTGTTGAAACTGGTGAGCTTGATATCAAAGCGTGTTGGGATGGTGCAGAAAGGGTGGATGAAACGACGACTATTCAACAGGTTGGCTTAATTTCGGATTTTCACGATAGTGCAGTGAAAAATTCGAATTCCTGAATTCCGATTATGAGGGGCAGGGCAGACATAGTTTGAATTACGAAGGTTGCTTTTACTAGGGACAAAGAAGGGAAAAAAAAAACCTAGCTTCCAGGAATAGAGCAGAAATTCAATATAGAAGCGTTTGAATTATTTGGACTCCTCTGAACTTATATGCCTTACAGGCTACAACAGGCTGGAGGACAGTCAACCCATGGATCTTCATGGAGGACCTGGACTTCATAGTCATCAGTCTCCTCTCCCACAAACACCAAGATGCACAGGCAGAAGCTCTATGTTATGCCGTGGAAGAAGCTGAGAGGACTGGACTCCAAATAAACTGTGGGAGGACAGAAGTCCAATAACAAACAGCAAAGATTCAATGTAACTCCACCAAGCAGGAATCAGGGAAGTCAGCAAGTTTGTTTACCTGGCAGTGAATTCAGTCAAGATGGGGGGACAGACAAAGACATCAAATGCTGGATCAACAAGGCAGGACACACCTTCAACACCCTCCGACAAATCCGACCATGTACAGCACTCTCACATCTCACTCTACAACAAGATCCGGTTTGTCCACCAACGTGAAGTTTGTCCTACTGTATGGCTCAGAAACATGGCAGGTAACAGAGACCAACACCATCAAGCCGCTGACATTTACAAACAGATGTCTCTGACACATCCTCAATACCACAAGGTCAGAGGTCGTCTTCAACAATCAACTGAGGGACAGGATGAGACGAGCCCCTGTTGAAAATGAGACACAGAAACAGATATGGTTGGATCGGCCACTCGCTACCGAAGTCTGGAATCCACAAGGAAAACAGAGAGGGGGCTGACTGAACCAGACTTGGAGCAAGAGTATCAGCCAGAATTGTGCACGCTAGAGGACTGTTGTCGCTGCCATATGTTCCTCAAAGAATCAACAGGCATAAGAAGAAGAAGAAGATCAGTCTCAATTTTTGCCCCCACTGTGTTTCTCACTCAGGGACTGCACATCAATTTGATTTCAATAATTTCATCATGGGTTCTACGTCAAAATCTACCACGTGTATAACGATTTCACATTAGTACAAAGTCATCACATTTGAACAGCGTACACACACGCAACACAGGTTGATATGGGAAGTAAGACTCAAAGATAGTGGTTGACCAATCACAGCTTGCAGACTTAAGTACATAGAACCTAACCATAAAATGTTGCCTATATTCATTCCTTACCAATTCCTTCTTTGGCTAACAAGTCAAGTGTGAGTGACACAGACAGTCAGGCACCTCCCATGGACTCTGCCAACTTAACAGACAAAACCTTTCCAATAACTGCCCAAACTGCAATCACTAGCAGTTCAGAAATTTCTCACTGGAATCCATGACAGGTCCTCAATGTTCTCTTTTCATACAGCAAACAAACAACAACAACAAAAAAAAAAACCATGTACACACACAAAAAAAAAAACAACAAAAAATGCCAAAAAACAAAGAACAAGAAACACACAAATACAAACTTTTCAATGGTAAAGAGGGCAGATTGACCGACTTTATAAACTGAGGATAAGAACTAAAAGTCAACATTTTGTGGCACTGAGGCAAAAAATTGTTGGACCACAAAGTGTGATTTTTTATATACAGTGATCTCTGCCTAAGAACCCTCCACCTAAGAGCCTGCCCCGCCTAAGAACCCGCCTCGGCTGCAAAACGGAATTTATCCTCTATAATTTACCCATCTAAGAATCCGCTCTGGGTGTTCTAAAATAAAAAACTTGTCTAAGAGCCCAGTGTCGGACCAAGATACCCCAGTACTTATGGTATAATTCCACATCACATTGTCCACTTGAGAGTAATGCACAACGCCTCTGTGTGTGTGTGTGTTTGTGTGTGTGCGTGCGTGCGTGTGTGTGTGTGTGTGACTGCATAATCAGCCCATGCTGTTGACTAACCCGTAACCATTTCTTTGTTTGACAACATGTGGGACAGCACTTGTGATTGGCTTTGTGGATAAGGAGGTTTTATGTATAAGTTTAGCCTCCTGACTGGTCAGCTGTTTTGTTCCTTCGGTCGGTCTGTAAACACTTGAGTCACTCGTGCGAGTATCCACGGGGTGGCATAGCAATATCATGTTTTCAACAATGATACCGTTATGTGAAAACTCGCATGGCATTTAAGTGCTGGGCAGTATTGATGTAACTATACGCTATAAAGATCAGGAATTGCTGCATCTAATTATAGCACACACACAGGGAAGAACGCTGTACTTAACGGCATAGATAAATCTTTAACTAACGGTAATCTAACTACCTTATCATAGTAGTGGAGACAATCTGTGGTCATATGGGTTGCATAACTTTTCAATTCGCCTAAGAACCCGATTTTTTTGTCTCCCGGCAACCGGGTTCTTAGGCGGAGACCACTGTACTGATATTTAAAAATCTAGATCTAGTTTAGTAAATCTACTCCCATGATGTGTATGATAAAATAATAATATTATTCCTACCTCTCATTTTCTATGTCAAGGTGAAGATATTGCTGAAAAAATTGGAAACCCAGTACAGCTGAATCCAAATCAGATCCCTGCCAGTAAACCATCTCTCACTGGATCTTCAAGTGATAGTGGGAAAGCTACATTGTCAACAGCTTTTACGCAACCTCTTGCAAATACAGGAAATACACAAGGCATCGTTAACAAAACAAACATACAGGTAATTGTCTACAGATGGTTGTCCAGGTTATAATAGTTCATAATGTAATGTGGATATTTATCTATGATTTATAGTCATGTTACCAACCACCTTTGCAGTTTGAAAGTTTCTGGGAGCTAAGTTTTAGCATGTCGTGTTTTGCAGTAGATATAGATTTCAAGTGGTAAGAATATCGTATTCTGTAGCAGTTCTTTTTGGAGGATTTTATGTTTCATGAGAATTGTGTCGATCTTCAGTCCTTACATTTATGACAAAATATAAACTGTGTTTACTCTTACCACTACATGAGAGAAGGATTTGAAGTTGTTTTTTTACTTTGTTAGAACAGTTATCATGGTGTCTTTAAATATGATTTGACCTCATTTTTCAGGGGGCAAGACAGTCATTTGCTTGTTTTCTGTTCCTTGTGATATTTGAGGATGTCTAGTAATTTTTCATGACACTGTTTCAAAGTTTTTGAGTCAGTTGTATGCATTCCATGAAAATGTCTGGCTTTGCAAGCTAGATTGGTAAGTCATAATTTTTAAGAAAAGTATTGTTGGTAATAACAGTTTCAGTTAGCCTTTGATAATCGAGATCTAGGAGAAAATGAGTGACACTCTTCTTTTTCTTGAATGGTTTTCAGTCTAGAATGGTTCACACACAGTGATAGATCTCTCTAGAATAATTTTTTTTTTTTTCACCAGGCAAACCAAAATAATAATACGCTCAAGGTCAACAGCAAGAGCTCGACTCCCACTACTCCATCTCGTGTTCACCAGATTGCTAGTCTTACCCCATACCAGAACCGCTGGCGTATTCGAGCAAGGGTCACTATGAAGTCAACAGTCAGAACATGGAGTAACTCTAGAGGAGAAGGTCGACTGTTTAATATCAATTTGTTGGATGAAAGTGGAGAGATTCGCTGCACTGGCTTCAACGACCAAGTTGACAAGTTTTATGACATGTTGGAAGTTAATAAAATCTATTACTTTTCTAAGTGTACCCTTAAGACAGCCAATAAACAGTATTCTAATCTCAACGCTGATTATGAGATGACCATGAATCCGGAAACACAGATTGAACCATGCAATGATGAAATTGAGTTGCCAACCATCAATTTTGATTTTGTTAAGATTTCAGAACTTGAGCGGTGCAAGCCCACAACCAACATTGATGTTATTGGTGTTGTTAAGATTTGCAATGATGTTGGTACAGTCATTGGCAAGCAGTCGCAGAAGGAGATCACAAAACGAGACCTTCAGATTGTGGATCAGTCTGGTGTTGCTGTCAACGTGACACTGTGGGGTGAGGATGCTGTGAAGTTTGATGGTCAAGGCTATCCAATTGTTGCTGTGAAGGGAGCAAGAGTCTCTGATTTTGGAGGCCGCTCGTTGTCAGTTTCTTCTAACAGCCAGTTTATGGTCAACCCTGACATCAAGGAAGCTCATATCTTGAGAGGATGGTTTGAGAATGAAGGAAGAGATAAAAACTTCAGCACTTTCCAGAGTGAAGGTGGTCCAAGTGGAGGTCAATCCACAAACTGGAAAACCTTTATGCAGGTTAGCACAGTGTTAGTATTTATAACTTTCTGTTTTTAAATGATGCATTTTCTTCAGTATAAAAACTGCCTTATGCAAGAATATTTCCTGACTTTTTTTGTGAAAACATTTTGATATCCCTGATTATTAGATCTATCATTAATTAATGCTGTGTATTAATTTTAAAAGGAACCCCAAGGTATCACAGAAAATTTTCCTCTATCATTTTCTCTCATGATCGTTGTTGGTTCCTGTTAGGTGCATATCAATGACTCATAATTAGTCCCTGTCCTGCTGTTCTTTTTGTTTGCTCATTCCATTCTCCCTAGTTCATCAGTATTGTTCGAAAAGTAAGAAAGTGAGAATGAAACATAACATTTGATAGTGAATTTGTTGGGGCAAAGCTACTTTATCTATAACCAGGGATGTCAAACTTTCAACTTACTCACAACTCCAACTTTCTGCTTGCCACCTACTTCATGTTTCGATGGATCTCTGGCCTTTTTCTTCCACAAACATGTACAGATGTTACAAATGCTCTTCACATTGGCCTTCCTAGGTGCTCATTCGATGGTTCTGTGTTGTGGGGGGGGGTGCAAAAAGCGCTTGCATGCAAGAAAAGCAGGTGCGTCGGGACAAACGCTTTAAATTTAGATCAAAAATACCTTGTGCCGCACAAACAGCGTGCTTGCTTTGTTGCACCTGCAATTTCAAGCGATGCTTGAAAAGCGTAAAGAATCACATGTTAATTCTTCTTCACATTGCAGCGTGTGCTGTCTTGTCTGGACTTGTCTTGATTATTGCCGATATCTGTCAAATTTTCTCTGTCTCACTGACAGTCTGACCAAAAGAGATGTGGAGTCTTTAATATTAGCTGTGTTTAAAAAACCTGCAAGTTGAGACAAAAGAGGGAAAGACTGTGCAAACTGCAGCGTTGTGAATTGTGCTTGGAAAGATATTAGCAAAGAACTAAAGCATGATGGTAAACCTCATGAATACCTATTCTCTTGCATTTTCTTAGGATAATTTTTGGCAAAAGACTGTCTAGAAACAATAGTTCATTATCATTTTGAATCCGCCATGGCGCCAAATGGACACGTTCTGATCTCCATACCAGTATCGCAAGCACGAGTAAATCTTTTTGTAGTGTATGTGCACCTCAATGACAGGCAAGCACTTTCTTTACATGTGCTCACTTTATCGCAAGCAAGCATTTTTTTTTTTTTTTTTTTGTCCGCAGGCAAACACAGAATTCATCATAGCACTCAGTTCTTCAAACCAACCAAGATTTCAGTAGAAACCCTCAGAGTTCTGTTAACATAGCATCTGTAAATGTCTTGATATTGCATAACCTGATAGCGCTGATAGACACAATAGAATTGTGCTGTTGTTCAGGAAAACTTTTTTATTATCCTGCATGATGGTTACATATAAAGAAAGAGAAAATTGATTCAGATCTCAGTAAATTCTTAGTGTGTTTATGTCTATCTGTAGCTTTTTTTTAATATATAATTGAGGATCATAGAAAATAACTGTGGAGGGGCTGAATCACTGAATTTTCAAAGAGTTGTGTGCCAGTTTTTTTTTTTAATTTGTTATGGTGCATTATTGTGTTTTCCCCTTTCTTTATTTTTTAGACCAAGCTGGAGAATCTGGGTCAAGGTGAGAAAGCTGACTACTACACTGGCAAAGGCACCATCATATTTCTCAGGAAAGAGAATTGCATGTACCAGGCATGTTCGACTGCCGACTGCAACAAGAAGGTGGTGGACCAAGGCAACGGCCTGTACCGATGTGAGAAATGTAATCGTGAGTCCCCCAACTACAAGTGGAGAATGATCCTCAGTGCCAACGTGGCAGATCATACCGATAATCAGTGGATCACCTGTTTCCAGGAATCAGCAGAGGCGGTTTTGGGCATCAAGGCTGACGAGCTTGGAGCATACCGAACCAACGACGAGGAACGGTTTGACCAAATAATGCAAGATGCCTTGTTCAAGCAGTATGTTTTCCGCATGAGGGCAAAGGTAGAAACTTACAATGAGGAGAGTCGACTAAAAACGGTTTGTGTCTCAGCCAACCCTGTAGACTGGAAGGAATATGGACAACACTTGGTCCAACAACTGGGTCAGCTTAATGTGTAAATTGAAAATGTGTTGTTCAAAGTTGTCCCTTAGTATGAGAGGGGGTAAGGATGTTGTTGTTATTTCTTTGTATTTACATTTAAAATAGTTAGTAAGAAAATGCTTAGAACAAAACTTGCGTTATAAAGAAAGAATAATTTTTGGGAATGGTGTCTTTTTTTTTCTTCTTCTTCTTCTTCTTTGTAATGTTATGCTTAATATGAAATAACAGTAGGGGCTGATATGAAAATTACTCTTATAACCAACGGTTTTCTCTTCCCCAATCGCATTTTTCTTTTTTATTAAGCGTAACCCACACCAAGCTCAGGCCCCGGATCAATGATGTGCTGTAAGAGTTTATTATGCACCTATTATGTGCATATTATCATTTCTTTGTTATTTATAAGCCACACCAACATTGTTACAATGGTACCAGAAGATGGGTTGGCCTTTGTCTTTTCAATCTTACACTGTACTCATTTCCACTTATGGGCATTGTCTTAACATTATTTTTTATGACAATGAATGTTTGCTATCACTACTAGTCCAGTTGTTTACATAACGCTGTTTCCTAGGTTTATTGATTTGAGACGTAAGGTAGCAGTGACGTCATATGGTTCTTCAATAAGGGGGGGTGATCAGGTAATTGTCGTCCAGGAGTTGGGTTCCCTGTTTTAGCCTCTTGGGATATAACTTGTTGAAACAAAATAGAGATAGAACGAAATGATTTCCATTTCCCGCAAGTTTTGTTTTAAGTGTTTTTAGAGTGTATATATATTTTTGCAGATATTTGTCAGTCACAAGATATATGGATCATTTATGGTTCCATTTTCTGGTTGTAAAGATGTTACCACTGTCATGGGCTAAAATAGGTCTACTTGTACTTACACACCTCCCCCCTCTCTCTCTCTCTCTCTCTCTCTTTCTTTCTTTCTCTCTCTTTCTTTCTTTCCTTCCCATTCTCCACAGGTCTCTTTATAACTTCTGCTAATTTTCTGTAGTTGTACTAGCTATCACCATGACCCTGTTATTGTTTTAATTTCAAAAACATTGCTTGATGCTTTTAATGGTTGAGAAAACTATATAGTGTGAAATGTATATTGTTATAGTTTAAATTTGTTGGATAGATTTGTCTAATGTGGTTTTGAATTTAAACAGGTTGCACATTTCAGTCTGATCAGAAAATATTCAAAACATTGAAATGAAGGCTGCCAACTTTTTTTTAATTTATTGCATTGACACAAATATGACAATTCAAATGTCATATTTTTATGTTCCAGGTATTAAAGTGATTATTCTGTTATTTCCAATCTTGCCTGTTTTGCATATAACATTAGATTGATAGTAAACTTTATTAAGGTGCTTCATGTTCTGTAATTTTTGTAGTATAGTTGCTCCTTAATTTCATAGCTGAGTTGTACTTTCGACTAGCTGGATAGTAACACTTGAGTACAGCATATCACTAATATCAGATAAATTTGCCTTTATCGGTTTATTTTTCAACACTGAATACATTTTGTTAGTTTAGTCAAGTTTGTAACTGTTTTCTTCTAGTTCTATGCCAAATATCCCCGGGAGATCTTGATCCCTTTATAGTCCAAAGTTTCTTGTAGTGTTTGCACACTATATTAAAAGAGCACTTCACCTTAATCAGTGGTTTAGTGATCGCAAAATGATGTCCTGGGATATTGTTGTTATCCGTCCAGCAATCCCCAGGTTTTCACCTTTCAGTCCTATGTTATATTATGGATTGGAAGATAAAGGTATGTTTCAGCTGTTGGGTTTCCCACCATTATATTATAAAGGTTGTCTGGTGGATCTTCAGGGATGTCAAATTTCCTAATTTAGTAAGATTTTCTACTTTTTTTGACTGTCAGTAATTTCCCTGTTGGCCCCAAATCCAATATTATAAATTTACCATTAAAATACTTCAGTTTTATGTGTTACTGAAGAATATGGCAGGAACTTTTCCTACTTTTTTCATGTAGACAGATTGACATCCCTGGGTTTTGGAAAGAGGGATATGAATAATAGCATTCATGGAAAATATTTAACATGTCATTTAAGTTTCCATTCTCTTTCTTTTTTAAAAAAAAAATGTGTGAAATGCCTTTTGTCATGGTCTTGCATTTGTCTGATGAAAAAAGGATGCTTTTGCAACAATTTTCCGCTTATCAGAGTTGGGAGAGAAAAGTCAATGCATGTAGTTCGTACTAATAGCAGTAGTAATGGTAACACTGCCCACGTTCCCGTCATGCTTGCTGCGTGTGAATGCAAGTAGTATTGGAAAGACAGATTTCAATCATCACCTGTGTACAAAATCATATGATTGATCAAGTTGTTTTTTCATTGTGAATTATAATGTTACCAGATCATATGATTCATCATGTCTTTTTCCCGTATTCCAGGTTGACCTGTATGTTGTGCATGTATCATGCAGCTTTTATTGCTTTTCTGTTTTGTTGTCATATTTATGTTTGTTCTTTTTTTGGTAATACATGAAACTTTCATTAGTACTTAAAATAATGATCTAGCCTCCACATGATTCTGATGGTTGATTTCACCTTTCAGTCTTCTTTTCTTTGTGTTTATCTTGTCCCCAGCTAACGTGTGCTTTTACAGGGAAGTTCAGCTTATTTCACTTGTTAGATTTGTATTTTTACTTTTTTGGTCTAGGTAATATTTCAAGATGTCTTTGGATGACTGTGCTATACATGTATATTTGGTTTAGTATTTTTCTATCAATTTAATACATGTACAGATGGGCCAAATTATTTATTTGTGTTTTTGTTTTTGTTTGTTTTTTTTTTTTTTTTTTTTTTTTTTTTTTTTTTTTTTTTCTTTCCAAAAAAAGGTCAGTTGTATACATGTACATTGGCATTTACAGCAATGGTTGTTTAAGCTTAAATTTTTTTGTTTCCCCCATGTTCATGTGGAATCATTGAATTGCATGAAAGATTACAGTTGACTGGACAAGGGTTCCATATCCAGATGTGTTTGTATTCACGTCAGTGCTATTTTTTTATATTCATGCATATGTGGACATCTATTTACTTAGATCATCATAAACATAAAATACATTTTATAAAAATACATAAACATAAAATACATGTACATGTAGTTGTATTCTCTCAACGTTTCTCCTCCCATCATACACTGATCATTTACATCCATGTACGTTGTATTTCATATGAATTATGTTCTGATTTTTGGGGGTTAGACATAGCATTTATGTCTCTACTTCACAGTCTTCTTTTGATTGATAAGTACATGTGCTCTTACTTGTGGAATCTTCCCTCACTCCTACTCTCAAATGCCTTCTTCTTCTTCTTTCCTGTTGACTTTTTTTTTTTTTTTCTTTTTTGTTATCAGAAGACTGATTTTTAACTTCAAATTATAGTAATGTGCAGCAGGTTCTCATCAATACTTTTGTCAATGAAAAATAAAAAACTGGTTCAAATTTTCAAACAAGTCTTGTCCATTTGATTCGTTACAGAAAATGTGCACTTGGCTCATATCTCTTGCCTTTGGTTACAAATTTTTTTTTTATGTGTTTTGGGGAAATGACATGTAAATGACAATGATGATAATTTTCAGCCAATTGGCAGAAATCCTCTTTTTTTTTCCTTCAGCCAGTTAGCTTCCTCTTTTTCTCCTCGATAACAGTAGGCATTGCGACCCACCCTGTCTCCTTCCAGTATGCCCCCCAGCACTTGTTCAAATGTAAAATGAAACTTCTTTTAAATAGTATGATATCAAAATAAGACTTTCCTTCTTATCAGATAGGCTTGCATATGGGTTGGAGAGGGGTGAGGGCTGTTTTCTTACATGTTTTGAGTTGAAAAATTTTCCTCTTTTTTGTCAATTTTCTGTTATCATCACTGAAATGAGATACCGACTGGATAAAATCAGAAAGGTCTGGCATCAAGAAATCACTGGACAACCTATAATTGTATGCACACTAGTATTATAGATAATCACTACATTTTACACAATTTCACGTGACACACAAGTAAAGGAAATTCAGACAAAAGATGTGCGGTGCCTTTTTTTTTTTTTTTTAATACAGTATATATATGTAATCTGAGCCAGTGACATATTAATTAAACACTGTGGTTGAAGTGATGTGCACTTTCCAAGATATCCTATTGCATAATGAACACCCATTATACGCTATTTAATATGCATACCGGCACTACAAATAGATATATATAGATTACTAGATACACATAACGTCTGTGTTACAAGATGCACACTTATCTTACATAATACTACCGTATCAATAGACAATATGACATACATGTTCATAAAGGTGCATGTACATGTATTTCTTTTTTAACATCACATATGAGAAGGCGTGTGAATAATACATGTAGTTTATCCTGTTTGTCAGTTGTTTTTAAACCACGTGACGGAAGTCAAGATTCTGATAGAGAAGCATTAACAGGACTAGAGATTTGCAGACCAGAACAACAGACATTTGCACACCACATTCAAATCCCTAGAACTAAAAGTATTAGGGACCAGTCCAATCAGTTGAAAGCCTGGCTCTTTATTTTTTTGCATTTGATTGATCTTTCAAACTACATGTATACTATACCGAGTAACCAATTACATGTACCCCAGTACTCTGAATGTCTCACATTGCCTGATACAGTTGGACAATCACTGTCTGATTTCTTGATTTCAAATAAGCATCATCATAGAGAATACACTGACACTTGCTGTTGTCTCTTATGACACCTTTTGGGGCTAGAGTAAAAGTACACGGACACAAGTAAAATAATCATTGTTCATTCCACAGACTAAACAGTAAACAGACCATATTTTTCAGCTTGTCATCAGGCGTACAACAGCATTGCACAATATACATGTATGTATATATTATGTTCACACAAATGAACATTTTACTACTATCAACAATGTGAACACATACAAAGGGACAAAGAAACCTACACGTAGTTCTTCCATGTATCTTACACTTAGATTCTATGCTGGGGCAATTTCGTCCACAAAGACCCATGCATAGAAGTTATATTACTTAGAAAGGCTAACATTGCAAAATGGAACTTGACATATTCATGTAATGGGTGTATAAGTATACAACCTACATGTAGGTTGCCTTTTGTTTTGCCATGCAGTGATGTTAAATACCATTTACAAAGATTGACAGGTCCTGGAGACCTGGGTTTTGTGTAGGTAAAAATACTGCAGCATAGTTAGAGTAACGGGGTGATAAAGGTGAAAAAAATGTACTGGTATTGGGCAAACTAGTTACAAACCACAGTAATTATTCTGTCTTACTGATGTTGTAATATAATTGTACTTTATAAGCAGGCACGCAGCCGATGCTTAGAAATTTCTAGATCAAATTTAAATCGAGTGACATGGTTAAACATTGTACCTGTTCATTGATCATGGTTTCATCAGATTTTTACCTTTGATATATATGCATATTCGGTTCGCTGCTGAAATTTGAAATGTGTTTTCTCTAGGAACACACACAGCTACACAGGAGCCAAATACTTCTGTGCATCAGCCAAGTCCGTGGAGATCGGTTTGAAGATGAAATTTAAATATAAAGTACTGTAATTTGTCGTAAATACCTGTATAATGATGCGGGTTACATGTCAAGGCTATAGCGAGCAAGTTAATACTAATAGTAATACATGTACACTGCTATCAGCGATAAACGTGACATTACTGACAACAGCGGGGTCTCCTGAAGTCTTGAAGAGAACGTCATGACTTATGTGTATTGCTGTATTTAATTTGGTATATCTCGGCTGTCTGTGTCACGCCGCTGCAAAGGCTAACTACTAGCAAGGAGTCTGCTTACGCACCAACCGACCTACTAACTACTACTTATTCTGAGAAAATAACGTCATAAAAATGCTGGCCCAGATTTAGGGCTTTTTATAATCTTTACTTTTACATTTGTTACGAACTTCATATGTGTACATAACCTATTAGCCTATTATCGTGCCGAGGAAAATATTAGGCCCAGTTTTCCACGAATTCCAGAATAATTACTGCATGTCGTAAGCTTATCTTTTCAATGTTACCCCATTAACTAACATTAAAGATCCTTGCTATCAGGACGTCTCTGCTTCTATTTGAATTTATCTTTCGCGTCAAATCTGTTGTATTTGAAAAGTTTGACACTATGGCCGCCTGGTGAATTCATGGCTATGTTCAAGCAAGAGAGACTAGACAGCAAACTGAAGATGCCGGAGCGCAGCCTGCTAATGAACGAGCCCTGTCCATTGCTGTCCTTCGGCGGCGTGGCTGGCGTGTGTTCGTCTGTATCTTCCCATTTCATGACCTGAGGATGAGTGGAAAATAAAATGATAAACCACTGACAAAAGAACAAACTAGCTTAATCCATGTGCCACGTAGCATTTGTTCATGCATCCATTCACATTCGAGACAGGCTCCACTTGGGAGGCAATAGATTTGTTCCGACCAAGCGAAAGGTTGGAAATACCGGCGTCTATTTTTAGCAGGGGGATACAAACACTCCAAACTATTCACAAATTTGACTCACTTTTCGATTTGACCCTGTAACGGTGTGGAGGAAATGTGTCACTAAAACTCTTCACTGTGAGCCTATTGAACCTAGATGGCCTCCAAATAACAGTGGTATTGAGTAGTGTTACTGATTTAATGACGTAAGAAAAACTATGACGTTCTTCTGGCGTCGCGTTTTTCCCGAAATTCGCGTTCAGCACTAGTATTGTGGGATTTCGTGGTGTTTATTTTGAGTAGAGTGTACAAACACTCTGCTGGGGATTCCCAGATCTGTACTTAGTCGAATATGAACTGTATTACTGAGACAAACAAAGGATGGGGTAACACTTTTTGGTGACTTAGCTGATTTCTTTAGATTCAACAGCTCGAAACACGCTCACGCACATACATCCACACAATCTAGATGTACTTGAAAGAGATCTCAAAAAGAGATTGACTCTCTAATTAAAAACGAAGGAACTGCGAGTCATCCAACACTAACAGTAAAACACTGGGGGGGGGGGGGGTGAGACAGCATTTCAGCTTTTACAGAGCAAACAAGCAAGTTCAGTAAGTGTATAAATATTTATAAAGTTTGCCTTTCCATACAAAAAAAAATAATAATAATAATAATGTAGCTCTACAGCAAATACAATGGAATGTTAAATACATGTACGTACTTAATTACGTAGATTTTCCACCACGATTTTACATAGACGTATTTTTTTTTTTATTTGTCTGTTTGTTTTGTTTCGTTTAATTATTATTAATGCGGTTTCTTTTTAAAAAAGTTTTTTGTGTATGGAAGAGCTCTTACCGAAAAGATCCATTAGTCTGGATATCGCAGGATTCCGGATTTCAAACATTTTATTGTAACTTTGAACTTGAATTACAAATCCGAAATGTAACTCACCACGCTGGGACTATAAAAGGCTGGCGCCAGATGAGTGAGGTCATACAGGGGAAATGTGGCTAAGCGCTGTCTAGAGCGAGGTGACTCCAAGCTCGGCTTTGTCCAGTTGTTGTTGTTATTGCCATCTGCACTGACCACAGCCTGATTCTGATCAGAGCGGCGATCACTTTTCCCGTCTAGTGCGCTATCATCTAGATCGGATTCACTGTCGCCGTTGTAGTTACTGTTATCGTTGTTGTTGTTGTTGCTGCTGTTGTAGTTGTCAGTGTTGATGCCGAGGCTGTTGTTGTAGTTGGCATCAAAAGGTCGCGAGCGGCTATTGCGTCGATGCCATTCTTCATGCCAGGATGAGTACGTGGGGCGCGGTTGATCTCCATAGACCTCCCACTGTATAGGCGGCATGGGAGTCGGAGGCATTTGATTCCCAGTTTGAGAAAGCCTAGGAAGAATTTGTGATACACGTTTGTACAGTGAGAGACACTGCCCTCCACCACTCTTTAACCCTAGGAGTGTCAATAGAAACTGCTAGGGGTATCAAGCTTCCTCGTGTGGCATCAACATCAATTTTTGAAAAAAGGCAGTTTGCGCTTATAGATAAATTTCTGTTTCTGCTCTCAACTGCCTGATACTTGGAGCAGAATCCTTGTGTTAACTCCTAGTATGATCAATGACTGAATGAGTCTCGGACCATATCGGCCCCTTGATATTCCCAGGGTTAAAATTACATGTAGTTTTTATTATTTCACATGACCCTTGACCCTCTGATTATTGTACATTGCTAAGCTTACTATCGATCGGCAAAAACATTGTGAACTTTTTACGCGGATTTTTTTTTTTTTTTTAGTTAGATTAAATTGTGGTGATTGAAAAAAAAAGTGCATCATAGCGATGGCAGTCCTTGGTACGGGGTTGTGGGTAATAGTAATACTCCGCCCCGTGACCCTGACGCACTGGGATACAATTTAGATAGTAACATCAAAAACATGAACGTAAACCAACTGTAAACACTAAACTGGATTTGATAAAGGAACAAAACGCAGATATTTAATTGGCAAATTCATATGAGCTAGTTGGCAAAAATTATTAATGAATATCGCGGTGCCATCAAAAAAGAACAGGGGGGGGGGGAAAGTTTATTTGTTTGTTTGTTTTTAAACGGTTAATTTATAGGTCCACTATGTCCTATTAACACCAAATATAAATTAATATAATTACATGTATGTAATTGAATAGTGAAAATAACTTTGGTAATACCAGCATTCTTCTCCACGCGTCAAAGAAGTGAAAAACAGTGGTTGACAAATTAAATTGATTAAAGTGATTAAATTTCATGTTACTCATTCATTCATTCATTTGTTTGTTTGTTTTCATCCGCCCCCCCCCCCCCCCTCATTCTTTCTTTTAGCTTATTCATTCATTGACATTCATTCATTCATTGCTTTCATTTATTCGCCATTTCTTTTATTCTTCCATCAACCATTCATTTATATTTTGTACATGAACTTTTTACCATCCATCACCTTTGAGCAGTTGGCTGTTCGTACCGCATTTGTTGAGGAGTGGGCTGGTATTTGGCCATTTGTTCCAGCGCTGTCTTAGACAGAGGCCAATCCATTACTCCTGGAGTCCCTTCTCGTGGGACGGGCGGCCCTTGGTGTCCAGAAGTGACCTGTTGGTTGTTACGAGAGGTAGTGGAGGGGGGCGGGAGGCAGAGAAGGGGGAGGGGGAGGAGCCATAAGTTCGCTACACACCCACGCACGGACCGCACCAATGACACCGTTTCTATCGACTATGTAATCACAAACCGTAAAGGTTTAGTTTATGAAAGCTGTGAATTAGGAGTGACTGATATTAATCTGTACTAGAATTTGATGTCAAGTCAATTCTTGCAGTCAGATTTGCGAAATAAGCTTACTGTAGCCTACTGAGTTCCACACACCGTGTTTCTTTTTGCATGTTGTTGTTGTTGTTGTTGCTGTTGTTGTTGTTGTTGCTGCTGCTGCTGCTGACATTTTTCTTCTGTTGCCTTACAGTTAGCCGAACAGTAGACATAGTGTGTGCGTTTAGAGCGAGTTATGCCGAGTGCAGAACGTTTGATACAGTGTTTTTCATGATAAATGTAATTTACGAAAAAAACAAAATGTATACATATCAAGCTCTTCTGCGAGACAGATAGCGTCACACTGCCGTTGCTGATGAAGTAATGGTGGTGACAATGATACATGGCGTTGATAACCTCGGCAGTGATTCTTATACTGTATAGGAATGGATTATGTTGGTAGTAGGTGGGTTTATGTACATGTATTTGACTGTGGAACCGAATCACATCGCATGTTTAAATTGTTCACTTCTGTGTCATCTTTGTGTTCCCGAGTTAAGTTAGGCATGGGATGCAGTCTTAAAATCAAACTACTGTTTATTTAATGTTTGTTTGTGTTGGGGTTTAACGGCACATCAGCACGATAACGGCTATTTTGTGCCTAACACAGTGACACGGTAAT
>JBCAUA010280275.1:0-12842 GCA_038406235.1 Peronia verruculata | reverse complement strand
GAAAACCCCCCCCCCCCCCCCCCCCAAAAGTCGATAAATGAAAATGATGAGTAAACACAGAAAAACTACCATTTTGTCATATTCTAGTTTTAAAAAAAAAATGGAAGTATAATGCAGGTTTTTAATTTTTTTTTAAATTTTAGAAGAGCTAAGATCCAATACTGACAATGCCATGAAATTATGAAGCAGAAACACTGTAACAGACATGGAACATTTCTGACTCATGCAGCTGATTTGAACTGATTTGCATTTTTTAACATGGATTTCATTTGAGCATGTGCAGGTTTGCATAATTAACATTGATTCACGATAAAATAAGTTTTCTTTAAACCAATACCAGCAGTATCTATCTAAGTGAACAAAGTTGAGTCTATTTTGTATCAGGTATAGATCTAGACATATTTCACTACCACCGATATACATAACATGATGCATGATTATATGTAGCCATGCAAACGGATCAATTACCACTTCTATGAAATACTAATGAACACAGACAATAGTTTGTAAAGACTCACAGAAAGATATAACGATGTGTATTAGTAAATAACTCTATAGATATAGATATAACAATGCAAAATCAATCACAGAGACAGAGATAATTTTCTATAAAATAAAAAGTTCTGGAGTCCACCTACCAGTGTCCAACCACCACCTCAGTCAGATCATTTTCACTTTCATCTGCCCATATGGCAAATATATAACTTTTTCATGCTGGCCAGCCTATTATCCTTTAAAAGCATCCATTTCTGTCTATGCATGCACGAGGTCAGTGATAGAATGATCTTGATCGATCGTCAGGGGAGAAAATCATCCACCACTTTTTATAAACAAAAAATTGTTAGTTCCAACTTCCGGTTACCAAAGCCTTACAGGTTATATTTTTGGCATTCTATTTTGGAAAACTGACAGTGAAAATGTTGCTTCGTCATCCATACTGTCATTTACAACAGTCAGCAGCATGCAAAAAAAAACCCAAAACAACAACAAAAAAAAAAAGTTCTGAAGGAAAAAGTGGTCGGCTGAAAAACCACTGGTCAGACATCGCTAAAGGTCATGGTCGGATTCAGGCAAGGGTGGTTGGACAGAGGCAAATCTGGCCACATCAGTTGACATGGAATTTGACCTTTTTACGACATTCGGTCATGTGCCATTCTTAGTAAAGATGTCTCTGTATTCTTCTACAATTAAAGAGTGTTTTGCAAAAGTGGGTTCAGTCCACTTTCGTCACAATTGTAACTAAGGTAGCTATCATGCATTTGAGAGAAGGAATTTTCTATGGAACATTTCAGTTTCCGAATAACCATCCTAGTTACTGTGAAAATTGAAAATGAAACAACACTGGGTTTTTTTTTTTTTCAAAAGAAGCTCAGTCTGCAGGTGACAGTTTTACAAAATAAGCTCAGCCACCTACACCAATTCCACTAAGCTCATCTTCAAAGTCAAAGTCCTTTTACGATTTTTTTTAAACAAATGACACAAAACGCAAATGAAAATATTCATTTTCATCAATATTAATAGATCAGTTTAACTGAAACCAAAACCAGCTCAGTCCATTGGCTTTGACAAATCTTTGATTTTTAAGTGGCTGTTATGCAATCAAGCTTTCTGTAACTGGGGCTATGGGTAATCATGTAATAAAATTTCACATCTTCATCAACAGGTTAGAGGAAAAGATGCTTTTGATGCCAACTTAATAAAAAAAACACTTGAAAATAAAAAATGTCAATTATCTTGAAACTGTCAAAAATCGACTGAACCCACTTTTGGAAAAACGCTCTTCAACTGGAAACAACAATGGCGACGCCCGTAGCGCAATCAGATCGGCCATTCTGCGTAACTGCCTTAGGTGGTCGGAAACCAGTAGGTCAGCTTTACAAGAGTTTCAGAATGATTGAAACAGGAAAATTTCTGAACATTCTGAAAAGTTCCTGGAGTGGAATGACTCACAGAGACCAACTGTAGCAGTGTAAGTGATAAAAAAAATGAGAAGAATTGTGTCAATATCATACAGATTGATTCACATCACATAAACTGATTCACATATCATTACCAAAGCACAAGCTGAATCTAATGAGAAAAAGTATAAATCTCATAGTAATTTGTGCAATGATGTATATGAATGCACAATAAGAAAACAAAGAAATAAATGCCTTAGAAAAGCACTTTTTCAGGCTAATTTCAAACATCTTTCAAAAACATTAAACAATTCTGAAAGGTATAATTCTGTCTCTCATTGAGCTGATACGAAAACAAATCCTTGCCCAACAAATCAGTTTTTCTTCTTCTTCTTTTTTTCAAATCTTTTATTTTGAGCATGGAAGAATTTCCTTTGATTAAGGATCAGAATTCCAAATTAGAATATTGATTTGTCTGCATTTCCTCAAATATTTGCAAATGCTACAAAATCCCTTGAAATCCCGACTACATATCCATGTATATCATTGTGTATGTAGGGTATCATCATCTGTAGAGAAAAATGTCTCTAGTTGCATTCATAAATATATAACAAAATTCACCCCACAGTCATCATACTCTGTTCACTACCTTTATACTCCGCCCAGGACAGTATTAGTATTAGACGTTTGTCACATAACAATAGTTCTGCTAGGTTCACCCTAGGATGTGTCTGTAAATAGCAGCAAAATGTACTGAAATCTCTCCCACAGAGATGCAAGATGACAGATTTGAAATTTCTTCTATTCATTGTTCATGCATTTCCTGTTACGAGTCATTTTCACTTTTTCTCACTGATGAAAATGAAGTTCTAATTTTGTGCCCACAATTACAGATATGCCATTCATTCTTCTGTCCACAGCAAAGGTATACTGGGTGATTATGATTGAAATCTTCTGACAAGGTGAAGAAATACTGTGTCAACTTATTACCAATGTCTGACAAGGATTTTCCAGGGGACTACTGCCCCTTATACCTCCCGAAAAAAATTGGAAAGCCACATATATGAAAACCAAATGTTTTCTGTGTGACAATTGTGAAATACTACAGCTAATATTTTACAAATGTGCACATATTAACAATATTCAACAAATACTTTCTAGGACACTAAAGCAGAGAAAACTGGGATACCAAATACCTCAAATGTTAGTCAACATGACAACTATGAAATACTGTTGCTAACATAGTACCAATGTATCAAACATTTTTCTACAGCACTAATACAAACAAAATTGGGTTACCAATTAGGTCAAATGCTAGTCAACATGACAAGTGTGACACACTGCTGACAGTATACCAACAATGTCTAACAAATATTTTCTGGAGTATTATTGCCATAAAATGGGGATTCAAAAAGAAAAAGAAAAAAAATTCAAATGCAGATACGCCAAGCTATCTAATGCCAGGCAATACACACAATGAGACTGAGAATGTCAATCAATATCAGCATTACTTTCATTCACAACATGTCAATTTTGTATTTCTTCAGATAAGTTATAGCTGAGACTCCAAATATCTCCTTCTGTGAGTGCAACACAGTCGATGTAAACATGTGTCCAGTAGGGCACAAAGACCAGTGTCAAATTTTGCTAACAATGCAGAGGCAAAATTGCACACATTACACTCCTGTATCTCAAAGTGTAACTCAATTCATTTTGCTCTCATACTTTTATCCTGGCTCTGTTTTCATTTTCTTATATAAGTTGAGAAAAACAGGCCTAAATAATAAGAGCCACAATGTCCTGATTCGACTGTGTCCTAGAAAAATATTCAGTATCTTCAAAATTTCCACCTGGTGCTCCAAAATGAACAAAAATGGAACAGCACCTAGGACACACAATATTAAGCTCAATACTGAAGGTCAAGAGCATGACCAAGGTGACTGGCCAGTACTCTGTGATATGGTTATGATTATCATGAAACTCTTGATACAGGGTCAAGACAGAAAAGGAACAATTTTTGTCCTAAAATAAGAAAACTTGTTTATCTTTACTCATAAAAATAAGAAAACAAAAAAACAAACAAAAAAGGTGAATAACACTGACATCCCTGCATATCTAACAACATTATGCAACAACAACAAACTGTACATAGATTTTTCTGAGTATCTGGTTAAAGTTTTCCAAAGTTCTCTGGAGAAAATAGCAGTCAATCATTCAACAAAGTCAAACATTCTGAGGATATATGATCTTGATCATGCACAACACAGTGCTTTGTTATTTTCTTTTCTGTTTGCGTAAAGCAGTCAATCTACACTCAACAATCACATCAGCATAGGGATTTTAGTTGTGCCAAATACCATAACAATTCAGTATCAATGAATGATGAATGTGCTGAGTATGAGATCATATTCTTACATAGCTCTATTTGAAAAAAAATTTAAAACATGTCCTGAGGCACTAAAGATGCGAGTCACATTTATACTAAAAGGAGAGCGAAATGCCATAATGAATCTGATATAAATATATGTTAAAAAAAAAAAAATAACAGTATGGTATGGGTGGAAGCTGCATGCTATTCCAAGAATAATGGGAGAGACACCTGTGCAGACATACAAAATCTCAAAGGTTATAATTTTTACTCTGATTACTTTCTAAATGCTCTTTCTTACTTCAGATTTTCAACTTTCTCTGACATAACATTTTGTTTCACTGCATCATACACACAAAAAAGACACTTCCACTCAAAGAGGGAATACACAGAAAAGAATGAAGACTATTAATTCTGCAATTCCTTTAATCCTGTGTTTCCCTTTGTTGGTTTATTCTCATACTCCAGATCTATATGCAGGCAATTCCTAAGTGTCACAAACAACAAAGTGACAGATGCTATGGAAAAGAAGAGAATTGGTCAACCAAACACCACTGGCAAGTGAAGTATATAACGAGTCACTGACAAATACTGACCACTCTGATATTTTACAGGCAATTTCCTATCAGAATCAATATTTTTAGCATCATCCTCATTGACAAGTCCTTCTACCTCATATTACTAAGTAGCAAGCAGATATGATTTAGCTGCTTTACATAAACTAATATCATTGGAAACTGAATTGACAGGATCATTTCAGTCCATTCCCTGCCTATATTTTGGGAGTTCAGTGATCTCGCATAGCACCTACATGTTTGCCTCATGGCACATAAAGTGTGTGTCTCACTTAACTTTTGCCTTCAATTTCCACTAACAAATCATCTCCTTCCAGCTTCATATCCTTTGAGACAGCAACCAGCTTGACTACGCCAGACATGGGCGCGCTGACCACCATCTCCATCTTCATGGCACTGAGCACCAGCAGAGGCTGGCCTTTTTCCACCTCGTCTCCCTCCTTCACTTTGATGTCAATGACTGTGCCAGGCATGGGGGCACCCACAGAGCCCCTCACTCCTTTTAGGGCTTTTGGATGGACATGCATCTCCTGCGTATCAGGAAAATATAAGGTCAATATCAATCATAATATCAATTATCAGGTCAAAAGTTTACAAAATAATGACCAAATGTCTCGTGGACAGTCAGAATGAGTCATCCATCAACGGACCCTAAAAGAGAAAGTGGGGGTTGAATGTGATGAAGGTGGTGTAAAATCAATGTTTTTTTTGTACAGAAAACATCATTTCGGAACAAGAAAATATTTTGTTTTCATATATAATTATCAATAAATGTAAGTATATCAGGATCTTGTGAGGTGAACATATACACCTGTGAGCCAAACAGTTTATTTTTGCCAATTTTTGTTCTATTTAAGTCAGTCCTGAGAGACCATCCGCTGCCTCTTCAATCTGCAAATATCTCCAGCTGCAATAAAACTAGCTTGAAAAATTTTTTCACCGTATTAGAGTGTGAGATTAAGTTTTTTTTAATACAAATAATAACTCTATTTGCTGAAAATTGACATACAACTAATTTTCACTGGCTGCCAGACATATCAGCTACAGGTTAAAAGTGAGTATTTATCAAGACAGAGAATAAAAAAAATAATAATAATAATAAAAAAATAATTTAAAAATATGCCAAGTAAATTACACAGAACTACAGGCTGGATCCCATGAACAAAGCACACAGATTTTATATTACTGTGTTGCCAGTTATTACTGATAAAGAAATCTCTTCCACTTTGCACAACAAAGTTGTCTCTCACCTTCTGAGCCTCTGCATCTTTGATCCTCACTGATCTCAACTGGCCGTTAAGCTCGAAAAAAACTTCCCTGGTCCCTGAAGAGCTAAGGTCTCCAACAGCCAAAGTCACAATGGAGAGGTTTTTACCTTTCTCAAGGCTGACCTGAATTGATAACAAAGACAATAATTATACTGGCTTATCTGGTACATTTACTACACCCTCATTCACTCTCGAGAAATTTAAGATTCAGAGAACTTAAATCACCTTTCCATTCCTCATTCCCATTTGAAAAATATAAGGAGATAGAGCATTTACTTATGCAAGGCTCTCAATGTGGAATCTGTTGCCTGCCTGCACTTGCAGGACTTCATGTCTTGAATCATTTTAATGTCAACTACAATCACACATGTTCAACAAGCACCTGTCTGAGTCACAAACACTTCCAGCTATTCCCTTGAAATGGTTGTCACTCATGTCCGCAAGCTAAATTATGTGTTGGGTTGTATTTCATTATTATATATGAGACATATCTCTGATCGTGTTTTTATAAGCTTTTCAACCTCCTGTAGTGGTGGTTATCTCAGCTGTCCACAACCATGGTAAAAAAATAACATGCACTATTGTGAGCACTACTGTTTACATACCATGTTATGATTATGTTATGCATTTATACATGATTACTAGGATCTGATGTGCAAGGTCTTTTGCCACATGTAAGCCCATCAACTTTCCCTGAAAACATGAACGTAATCCATATTTTCAAATTTTTAAAAAAAGTCAAAGTTTGCTTGTTTATTGCTACAACATGAATATGAGAGAATACTGGCACCAAAGTCATATCTCAATGTATCTCCTTCTTCCCTCAAGGTATGCCAATCTCTCTGAAGAAAAAAAAAACAAAAAAACAGGGAATGAAAATGTAACAAAAGGGTTTTACCTCCAAGTCCGATGCAATTTTGGGTCCAATCAAGAAAGTCTTTGTATCGAGTTTGTCTACTGGTCCGAATTTACCACGGAAGTCCAAGAATTCATCTGTCACCTGCAAGGTACAGAATGAGTAATGAAATTTTTTTTTCCCCCTTCATCCTGGGTCTACTTCAGAACATGACAGGACTGAAAACAATAAAAAACTATTGGCAGGAAATGACAAAACCTCATTTTACATCAAGTAAGACTGATGATAACTCTGTATGAAATAATCTTACTTTGCTTACAAGCAAAAATTTTCTACAACACATACATAATAAAATATAGATATAGGAACAAATGTAGACTTATGAGAGAACATATCTCATTCATTATAAAAAAAAAAACAAAAAAACCCAAGATGATTGGCATTAATCTTACAGAATGTGTTTGATATTTTTGTTTATATTCTTTACTTTTCATTTCATACATCATTATTTCTAAGCAAAAATTATCACATTGTCAAACCCTCAGGGAAGGGTGCATTTAATGTGCCCTTCAAGGAAGAATGTTTTGTTAATGTTTATGACCTACTTTTGGATATAAGGCAGCACTCATCACATCTTCTTCACTCAAAACTCCATATTTCTCCTCTAGACGCTCCTTCAATGCGTCAAAATCCAGAGGCTCTAAGCTGGCACCAGGCCGGCCCTCAATCTTTTTGACACCCTTTAGAACCTACAGAACCAAGTGGTCATAATCAAATAAGAGAAATTCCAATGATAAAAAGCGATATGAACTTCAGCCATGCAGTTAGATATACGGGGTGTTCCAAAACATTTATGGTGGTCATCAGTTGGAACATTTGTAAACTTGAGGCCATTTATGATTTTTTCAGCAAGTTCTCTTAAGAGTTTGAGATCTTAATTTTTTTTTCTCCATCATTACCAAATTAATTGCTCAAAATAAAGAAATGTAAAATAAAATGAAATATACTCAATAAGTATTGTAGAAGCTGATGTGATTTAAACCAAAATCAAAAGACAGGCAAACTGCGGAGGAACTAAAGTCACAAATCAAACTCACTCTTAATCTACTAACCCTTTCCTTGACTCACCTTTGTCCTAAGAGACTCTGGGTATCCACCTGGGGGTTCTCCGAGAAAGCCCTGGAAATATTCCACCACTGATGAGGGGAAGGATAGTTCAGCAGCTTTCTCTTCAAGCAACTCACCGGTCAGCTTGTTCTGCACCATAAACTGGGCCATGTCACCCACCACTTTAGAGGATGGGGTCACCTACAATGTAAAAAAAATGAAGACTTAATCAGTCCATGCTGAACAAAAGCCTTTTTTAATAGTTTAATTAATTTCTAAGTGGTTTTGAGAAAACTAAACACTTCAATTTGCCTGAACCAAAGGTGCAATTAAAAAAAAGTGAAAGCAATCGCACTCTTGTCCATTTTCTCTTGAGGATAAGCTTTTGGAATTTTTGACCAATAATATATGGTCTACATGCACGGCTAATCTCACATAAAAATGTGAAGGCAATTATGCCATGATGTAGTGATAGGGTTCTTTTGCACCAAAGACAAAAAGAGAGGAAAATGCAAAAACATAAGATAATGCAATGGTTTTTCTAATATTCAAATAAATTTGAAATCAATTTCTCATAAATTCTGACTAAATTTAACTGTAGGGATGTTATGTTATTTGTTCTTCCTTTTCGAAGATGACCACAGCATCAATCTAGTTGGGGCTGACTCAGAGAGTCCGGAGGTGACTGGTGAAGCCAATCTGGGCCAGGAAGCCCCTGCCACAGGCGGGACAGAAGTGTATCTCATACTGTTGTTAGAAGTGTAGTGATTTAGAAAGGTCCATGAGTCAATGCTGGTCAATGTTGTTACTATGGAGTTCTCACCTTGGGAATATCCCCCAACAGTTTGTTGGCCACAGAATACACCTTCTTGATCTCTTCAAACTTGTCAGCCAGGCCCAGACTGAAGGCCTGGAACTGCAGATTGGTGTACTGACCACCTGTGCAACAAAGCCACATAGCACAGTCACTAAACAGTACACAATTATTTGTCATGCAGCTGGGAGAAATCGTGTTGGGTATCCTAAAAGGGCTCTACTGAGATAATCACATTGCACAATAATCACTTCTGGATACAGAAGACACCAGGAGATAAATTGTTCACCAAAGCAAAATACACCTGTTTACTCTCCACTGACACCAATACTGCTATACATAAAAAAAATTTTGATATCAGGCTTGTTGCACCTGTCTTACAGCATCTATTCTTGCTTCAACATCTTTATAGTATGATATTTCATGAATGTTGCCACAGGTTAAAGTCAGCAATAGTCTTTATAAGGTTCTCTATCTGAAATAATTTTCTGGATGAAAACAACCTAATATTTAACAAAAGATAAATAAGCATCACAAATTAGAAGGACATGGAATTAGGATGCCTGCATGGTTTAATCATATCATATATAAATATAAATAATCTATATCGTGATACAGTATTACAAAACACTGCATACAATATCTGATGAAAGAGAATCACAGATTTAAAAAAAAAAAATAAACAAAACAAAACAAATAAAAAAAAAATAAATTATGGACCCCTCCTCTCATATGACAAATATCGCTGACTTCACAAGAGCACCTTGTTATCAGCTGAGAAGATTAAGTGATTTAACAGAAATTATTCCCTAAGGTGTACACAGGTCCCTTATTAGGATCTTTTGTAAGTTCCTTATTTGGTACTTTACAAGATATCGACTTTTAAAAATGACAATAGATAGTTTATATGACATAAGGCTTTATCCCGTTTCATAAAAAAGGATGCTACTACAAAGGTAACTGTTAATATTTTAGAGAATACAGAGGCAAATGCATTACAAACAATGATCTATTGATCTGCAAAGAATGGCCGAATTGATAACTAAAACCAGAAAAAAAAAAAAAAATGAATACCTGGAATTTCATTCTTGTAAATGTCAGCATTTCCACTCTTCATGGTTGCTGTGCATTCAAAAGGCCCATAAAGATTGCGAGCCTGTTCCCAATATGCAGAATATTGAGATACTTTGTCAAGGTTCAAACCTGGAAATCAAATCAGAAAAAAAAAACATGAAATTCGCTGGAAGTTCTAATCAGTGCCTATGGTTGCAGATGAAACAAAGGGAAAAATATTACCAAAAACAGTCATTAACTGATTAAAAATAATTTAGTTGTTACAGTGAACAAATAGATTAAATTCAGTATATGATACAGACTTCATTTTCATTTTTTCCTTTTTTTTTTTTTCTTTCACCTGAAAAGTGTCAGTGAAAACTGGGTAAGTATGATTCCTTCCATATCGACAATTAAATATTCATGTTCAAGAAATGATTATATAATAAATTGCAATTAATGAAAAGTAACTGGTTACTATCACAGATTATTTCAAATGTCATTCAAATGCACACAGACTAGCTCTCAGCAGAAAAGCCCCTTGACATTTTGAACTCTGTTCACAAGTGTTCTCTCTCCACTTTCTAGAAAATCAGCGTTAAGTACACTGATAGATTAAACTCAAAATATACTGCATTCCCTAATATATGTTGAGAATGTATCAGAACAATGCAAGCCACACTTTATGACTTTGTGCACTGTGGATCCTCTATAACATATGTAGAATAAAAACTTCAAAGCATGATTTCTCAAAACTACTAAAAGTGCGCACAAAACACTTGTAAACTGAGAAAGCAATTTCTTAAATTAAACAACGTATCCCTCTAGTCCTACCAGTGTCCAGCTCTGACTTTTCAAGGGTAGCCACCACGGCCCCCATGCTGGGCTGTGATGTCAATCCTGACATTGAGTCCACAGCCACATCGACAATGTCAGCCCCCGCTTGTGCCGCAGCAATCATGGCAGCCACACCAGCACCAGATGTGTCGTGGGTGTGGACATGGAGGGGCACGTCGGGGAACTTGTCTTTCAAGGATTTCACCAGGAGGGTGGCAGCTCTTGGTTTCAGTAAGCCTGCCATGTCCTATGATATAAAATATGAAAGGGTGAAAATCCTCAAGCAGTGTTTAAGTGCCTTAATCAGATGACTATTTAGCCTGACTCTTAAATTTTACAAGGCAAGGCTTTCATAGAAACCCGTTCCAATCTTAATCTGAAGAAAAAAATCACTGGCAATTATACAATATAATCATTTTGAAATTCTCAGAAATTAGTTCAAGCATAACAATATCAAGCAACATAAACCTCCATTTTATTGAACTTGTTATGCCTTTGCTATCTTTATGTCATGCTAAAACTGATTATGTAAGTACTAACCACACTGTTAAGTTCATCTGTTTTATGTTTCAACCATATCTAATTTGTTCTCTTACCTTAATGGCTAGGATGTGGGTTCCAGCCTTGACGAGCTCACCAGCCAGTTTCTCGTAGTACTCCAGGTTGTACTTTGTCTTGCTGGGATCTGAGACATCCCCGGTGTAGGAGATGGCTGCTTCGATCACACCTCCTACAACACAGCAGAGAGAAGAAACAGACAGAAGTAAATAACATGATATTTTGCTATAATCTGATAGTTTTATGTATGTGATATTTTTCTGTGATTTTATACTTCTCCATGATCTCATCTTTTCCATGATGTGATATTTCTCTGTGATCTGATGCTCCTGTGTAATCTCATCTTTTCTATGGTGTAATATTTCTCTGTGATGTAATGCTTCTGTATAATCTAATCTTTTCTATGGTATGATATTTCTCCGTGATTTTATACTCCTCTATAATCTCATCTTTTCTATGATATGACTTTTCTCTGTGTTTTAATGCTTTGCTATAATCTGACACTTTTCTTATGATGCATGATATCTTTTCTGTGATCCATTACTTAATTTTAAAATCTGATTCCTCTCTGTGAAGGATTCTATTCCATATCACTGGACCATTGATCGATTGGTAGTCCATTGCTGTCAGCTCTTCAGTAAACTTGATATTCTGTACTACAAATTATGAATATGTACATTTCATTTCTTTACTTATCTTACAGCATGCACTTAGCAAGTCATTTTATCCAAAACCTCAAAAACAAATAAAATGAACTGTCAAGTTATTGTGTAAAAAAGTCTTGACATTAAAATGCTAAGTTTGTTCATTCTAAAGCAGAACACAGCTGTAAAATATATCTATCGAAATGCTGTTTTACAAATCGCTCTGATCATGACAAAATAAACAAATTTTTTTGCTCATTTTCCTCTTTCAAAAGTGCTGTGCTGCTGCCAAGTATAAGTCTGCTCTACATTGCACAATTTTTCCATGAAAATAGTTTTCTTTTTATACTGTTGGTGCAGATACTCTGTTTCATCTTTTTTTCTGGAAAGTTACTTGTATACAATTTTCCCTGACAACGAGTGGACCAGCAGAATAAGAAACTGACAATTTCATACCTGCTTTGCCAGTGGCTTCCATGCCCACAATGATGTTGGGCAAGTAGTTCAAGGAGTCAAAGATTCTGAAAATGTCCATCCCATTCCGGACAGCCAGATCGCAAAACCTGAAAAACAACATTTTGAGATATCACTTGAGAGTTTTAATTTCCTCATTTATCAATGCATCCCTAATGGAGAATGATGTTCATAACAATAAGAAGAATATGTCTGCTCCTTGTGCACAAAATTGTCTTTTCATTATACCTGTGGTTAACTACATGCAAAGATTGAGATCAAGCAAACTTTGGCCTGTTCCCTGATTTGTCACCTGTCACCTGTCCTTTGACGAAAGCATCGTTGGGGCACCCGTGAAGACCTTGCCACCACCCTTCTCCATTTGTCTCTGTCCTCCGCCGCTCTCTGGGA
>JBCAUA010280167.1:0-19818 GCA_038406235.1 Peronia verruculata | reverse complement strand
CATCTCCTCTTGTCAATTTCTCACTGCAGATATAGCCATTTTTTCTCACACCTCTTTATTCTTCCTTTATAACTCAATCTCTTTCTTCTGGTGGAGCTAATGTTACACACACGCGCGCGTATACACACATGAAGGCATATATATACTTACACACGCATGAGATGCACGCACATGATACCAGTATATCAATAAACGTGATTAATATAATGGTGGCTAGATTGTTCTTGTAGTTGTGTTTAGTGCTAATTGTCTAATTGTCTTAAAAGACTTTTTTGTTGTTGTTGTTGTTTTGTTTTATGCATGAAAAAAAGATCGTGGGCACTATTCAAAGCTTTTTCATGATGAATTTTTTTTTTTTTTCGTTCTTATTTTCACTATTGTTCTTCTTATGGCCTCTACTGCTCGAGCTGCCATTACATGTATCACTTCTATCACAACTGTGATTTTACTGCAAAGGGTTAGGGGCCCCCCCCCCCCTCTTTTTTTTTTTTTTCATCAGCTGTAGGTACCATGATGATAGTATCTTTGGAAATTTAAAATAAAAACAACAACAGCAAAAGATATCGGCAGACAAATAAATAGATAGGCCTATTATTGTATTGTACGATACTGCGTTACATTACAGTAAATGCATGTTGTATGCATCATCTGTAGGCTAGGGGTGAGCATTCATTTTTCTATTGCTCGGAATTAAGTTGAGCAAAGGATTTTGCTTCAGTAGTTATACAATCACATTCCATTTTAGAGATCCCAGTTGTGATACCAGCCATGGTTAACCTGTAGGACCTAGAATGGCCTTTAAAACCAAATGATAGTACTAGTAGGCCAATTCCCTTTGACCAAATTGAGTTTCCATGTCCTTGTTTTGAGTTCATCATCATGTGCTGATGTTTGTGCTATACAATTGTCTTATGAAATAAACATATAACAAATTGTCAGCGTTCAGCATTTAGAGTTCGTTCCTAATCGTATGCAACATTATTATTTAGCACCCGGGATTATACTTCGCCTATCCACTGAAAGCTAAACACCACAATGCACCCAAATATATTTTTTAAAACATACCCACACACATGCAACACTGTGTCGTTTTTTATTTCCATGTTTTTGCTATGTTTTTTTTTTTTGTTTTTTTTTTTTTTCCTCTACTCTTGAATAAATATTTATTTCTGTATCATATCTCAATTTCGATTCATTTATATAGCATTACTTGCAATGGATCGCTAGAGACTGGTAACCATCAGCCAAAGGTTATCTCTTTCAGCTACAGAAAAGTATATCAAAGACCCTCATGTATGGGACAAAACCTAGATGGTTGAAGACATCAGTCCACCACCGTCTTTCAGACTCATCCTTTTTGACTTTTTAAAAAAGTACAACTTGCAATTTTACCCAAAATCAATTTGTTTGTTTGTGTGTGTGTGTGTCTGTCTGTCTCTCCTTCTGTCATGCTATTAATATATCTCACCATCTCTGCTGCTGTTCTCCGCTGACCTAGTTTTGTCATTTGATATTTTTTTTTTATTATTATTCTTATTTTTTTTAAATTTTTAATTTTATTTATTTATGTATTTATGTATTAATTATATATAATTAATTAATTTATTTATTTAATTTATTTATTGTCAAATGTTAACAGCTGTATTTTTGGGGTTTTTTTTTTCAGATTTTCTTTAAAAAAAACACACACACACACACAATGATAAGCATTCCTAAGGCCAAAGGCTATTTTCCCACCATTTACTTCCTGGAAGTCTTTCACCGTGAATTCAATTCTTATCAGTGGGAGCCTTTTCTCGCACCGCGGGTTCACTCATGACAACCTAGAATTCGACCATTGAATGCCGACTTATCATGAGTGCCACTATCAAATGTTTCAAGAAAATCATAACTCTATCCTTGAAAGCTAAACTCCTCTTTCCTACTAAATTCAATAACAGTGAACTAATAGATCTTCGATATTCATGAACAAGTTAATGTTCATAGAAAAAATGCCGTGGTTCCATATAATTGTTGTTATAATGGCAGTGATATTTCAAACAATTAATTATGCTCTCGAGGTTGGATATTCGTTACCAAACATTGCATTTTCTTTACGTTACTGAACTAACCTTATAACACACACACACACACACACACACAGAGAGAGAGAGAGAGAGAGAGAGAGAGAGAGAGAGAAACAATAAAAGATAAAGATGAAAGAAATAAAATAAAAAAAAAGCTTTTACTAAAGTCGGTTATCTTCATGAACTTTTGCCGGGCCTCAAGGTCTATAGATAGAACAATGGACTGGCCCTGCAGTGATCGAATATTACAGTAAACTGTGGGCACTCATGTCATCTAGAATTTAATAGCACTTTTTATCGTTTATCCTGTCCGTAATCTCAAGACTACCGTGAGAACTGCACAGACTGTAAAAAACTTTAAATCACTCTAGTAAGTTTAGTTTCCGTGCACTGTGAACATACGTGGGTTGCACTAAGTTGAGGAGAAAGGGATCAAATATTCCATTTATTAGCAACGCAACAGTTTCGTGCTGTCTGCTACAAATTTTATTTCATAGTCTTGAATATTGGTGAAAACATAGTCTTGTAAAAAAAAAATAGAAGACAATAATCTTTATCTGGTTCCTAAGGACATCATCATACAAACATTAAAATGATCCTAGCCTCATTCAATAATTTGTATTTACATGTACGGGGAAATACATTTGCATGATTTGATCGGTAAATTTAAAATACATCATATACCATTCAAAATAATTACTGTCCTTCTTCTTAATGCTCAAACATAATGCACCCGTCTCTCTTCCACTTCAGTATCTGACTCCGTCTAAACTTCAGTGACGTCACTCCCAGCTCCACAATGAAAATTAACACTCTTGAGGTGCAAACACACTGGATTTATCACCAATTATATTCATTTGTTCCATGCCTTTTCGTGTATAATATTCAGTTAATATTAAATCTTGTGTTGGAAACCGAAATGAGTTCGCTAGGTAATTAGACAAACCTGCGACCGAGACAGCATGGAATGATAATAATAATGATAATAATAATAATAATAATAATAATAATTTATAATTATTTACTTTGCTGCCCTGAAGAAGGACCAAGTTGGTCTGAAAATTTGGCTTACCTTCAATTCAACATCAAGAAGAAGTTATTTATAAGTGTTATTTGCTTTTTTCAATTTTTTTTTCAAAATTGTATAGTTAGTTGCCGGTTGGACAGTCTTTTTCTATTTTATAAAATAATAATAATAATAATAATTATAAATAATAATGATAAAAAAAAGTTTCCACAAAAGCGCGCAAAACAAATTAATATACTGTTTGTAAGAAAACAATTTAAAACAACACAAAAACTTCATGAGTTAAACGTTGCCTGACATTCATCAGACGGTAAAGCACATATATGCATGCAAATAATCTTAATGCATAATCATAATGCATTATTGGTTATACGTGTTTCATCTGCCACGGAATATAGCGTCTTTCTACATACACTTCGGGAGTGGGAAAATAATGGTAAAGTAGTAGCGTAGGCAAACTACATCATGAAACTCACAATGTAGAGATCAATTAATTTATAAATTTAGGATTTTTCAGCCTCGACAATAACAACAAGGACAGCAACAGCAAAAAGAGTGGGAAAAAATGTGATTAATTCAAGTGTGTAAAAGGCTCATGATTCTACCCCATCCTCCTTCCTCTTTCATTCGACTTACCTTATACGATTATAGTATTACCCTCGTTTGTGAATAAAAAGAAAATAATTCCATGAAAAGACAATGACACAGACTGATGTGTCCATAGTGATTTATGCAGGATAATTTAAATTCTGAAATTGTCCCCGTTTCAGGACAGAGTTGAAGAAGGAGAAGAAGAAGAAGAAGAAGAAGAAGAAGTAGAGAAGTCGGGTGGCTGTGCATAAAGATGCATTGTCTAATATGACAAGAGTGTAAATTAATGTAATGCATGTATTAGAGAAAGTGGTTCCTAAGTTTATATGCAGGGAGTTTATCTGTAAACTATGCATTCTTGACCGTGTTAAAATAGAAATAAATATAGTAAGAGAGAGAGAGAGAGAGAGAGGGAGAGAGAGAGACAGACACACAGACAGACAGACAGACAGAGAATTCTAACTAGATTTTGTAGATAAACCTAATAGATGTGCAGTAAGACCGACATTATATGAATAGATGAACTGAGCGGCATACTGGCAGGTAGACAAGTAAGCACATTCTAGAAAACGGGTGAGTAACCCATATTGTGAAGAAGGCAGGTTATCGACAAGTAAGAAGACAGTCATTGAGTCAGGTAGGATTCTAGATAGTTGGGGAGATAGACAGATAATTATTACTGTTTGGAAAAGCTGACAGGTTACCAGGTGGAGAAACATAGGTAGAGGTCGATAGATGGGCAGGTAAATAGGCCTAGATACATACATGTAGCTCTGGATGATTATGAAATAGAAGACTTATATATATGTAAATAAATTCAATCAGATCTATGAAGAAAACAAAATGGCTTGATTTCTTCTTCTCAATATTAGATACATGTGGTTAGGTAAGTAGCCTATACAATTTAACTAAGGCATTATTCATTTTATTACTCATTTCAAATTTTAATGTTCTGGTTGTTTGTCATATCACGAATAGTGTGGACTTTAAACAAACTACAACTCTTCCGCGTTTTGAAACAGGAAGAAACAAGGAAAACATGACCAACTTCGACTGCTTATCTAACTAAAGAATCAAGATCTAGATCTAGATCTCGATCTAGAATCTAGATCTTGGTCTATATTCGTGAAGATATAACATTAAAGGAAAGAAAAGCACATTCACTGTACTTTTCTGTATTGGGTCTAGATGTACTGTGCACTGAAAAGAAAGTGACAGACTTTTGACTAGATTTAGACTCTAGATCTAGATTCTAGATCTAGAATCAAGACTCTAGATCTAGATCTAGTATTTTTTGTGTATTTTTCATAAATATTTATTTTGTTTAGTTTTGGTTTAGATTTTAATTTTAGACTAGATTCTAGATTGTCAGAGTCAGTCTAGATCTAGATTCTAGATCTAAATCTAGCAGTGGCACTAGAATCCAGCGCTAGTACGGACACGAGACTCTAGGTCCATTTCTTCCAACGCCAAAAAGGTAGGGTAGGCTAAAAAAAGAGCACATAGATCTAGATCTATAGAGAATCTATTGAGGCCTGACCTGATTAAAAGTAAAACCATTAGCAAATTAAAGTATTAGATCTAGATCTAGATCTAAGTATCTTAAGTTTGAGAAGTTGTGAAAATTTTGATGAATGCTTCGATGAGTTTAAACTTTGTAAAGAATTATTTTAGGCTAGAATCTAGATCTAACTCTAGACATGTTGATGTAATGTAGACACTCAATATGTATGTCTAGATCTAGAGTCTAAAGTCTATATATATATAGTATGTTTTCAGAGGTGCTGTGCAACTTTGCTCACCACAAATAAAAATAAAAGGCATTAAACTATTTAAAGCTGGAGATTATAATGAAACAAAATCAAACAAAAAACAATTGTTAACAAAAAGACAATCTACAGGGTTCATTCCCCCTTTTTTTTAACAGTTGAGAATATTGAGGACTACATGTAGATGTCCATGTATACATTTTGATAATCAGTTTGAAATTAAAATTTCTGAAATGCTTTATATTAATTTAATCATTACAACAACAATAAACAAACAAACAGTAGGTCTGAGATCTTCAGATATTTTCATTACAGGTGAAAAATTTGCATGCTGTTTTTACTGGGTTGACTTTCCCAGGCCAGGAGTTAAAAGGGGATGGTTTCTGTACTAAGAACCTCTAGACCATGGGCTGGAAAATCACCTTATAGGCCAGTTGTAACAATAGTTCATCAGAAAAGTTCAGCAGTGGAGAGATCCTTGGACTCGAATGTAGAATATGAGAATGCGATTCCCTATTCCTCCATTCCTGGCCCTAAAGGAATTCCATGGTTTGGAAAATGGTTGGATTACAAGCTGAGTAAGTAAATTCCTAATAAGCCTTGTTATCAGTCATGATGCCTTTTTTTTTTTTTTAATTTGAACAGTGATTTATAAAATAATGTTGGAGCAATTTATAGATCTATTAAGTTTGGACTTTGACCAAGGTGATATATTTTTATTATTAGTCTTCCCAGCATTGCATTATAGTCTCAGATAATGTCCAGATTATTTTTATAAATTCATTGTTTCATGAAATGTTAGAAGTGCTTGGTAGTTTTATTTAATGAACAGCACTTTGTTTCCTTAATAGAATTGCTATACATTTCAGAACAAAATGTTTAAAACCCTATAAAACATTTTTCACACTGTTACTAATGTTACTTCTTTCATAGATCCAAGTAAAGTTGACAGGCGAGATCTGGTGCTTAAAGAATTTTACACCAAGTATGGATATGTAGTAAAGGAGACATGTGCAGGACGGGACATGATACACTTATATCACCCAGATTACATGAAACAGGTAAGGTTTGTTTTTAAATAGTTATTGTTTGTTTTCTACCACAGAAATCAGTGATGAAATCAACATGTAATCATCTTGTTTAGATAACCGTTGCCCCATATGGACACATTTCAATGAGAGGGTCATACACATGCCCACCATTAATATACAGATTGGGGCATCAGAATTTAACACATTGTCATTGAGGCCTGACCTGATTAAAACCATTAGCAAATTAAAGTATTATATCTGTAGCCTTGAGAAAAATGTTCTTTATTATTGTATTCATCTAAGAAATTTTGCTGAAATCAGAAGTTGATTGAATTTTATTTCACCAATGATAAGGACTTTATTATGAGACATCTGTTTTTATTCAGTATTTCATCTTTACCATAAGATATGATCTGCTTAAACTATTGGATCTGCTGCTTGTCATCTGTGTATAGTATGCTATATGATAGTTGTTCTCACAGATCTTCAACTACTTTTTATTTGAATCAAAATTCTCATTACTAGTTCAGTTATCAGCTTTTATCCCTAGTAGATACTTTTATAATTAGTAAAAATAATTATTACAGTTACATAATAATGTTATTTTATTAATTACTTTGTCAGTATACTAGCGATTTATTAATTGTCAGTTTAAATCCTACTCAAGTTGTGCATGTTTGTCTGTATTGAAATGGGTGAACAATACAACATTGATTTATTTCATGTGTAACAGATCTATGAGTCTGAGCCAAGGTTTCCACAGATCCCACCCTTATTGGAGATAGTGCAAATTTATCGCAGTGAAAGAGAACTAGCTCCAGGATTGGGAAACAGGTAGGTTTAATTCATATGGAACTTGACACTTGATTCACTCAGTATACATGTAGTTGTGTACTTGATATCTTTTCCTAGCATATTGAATTTGCCAGCATTTGTGATGATGAAGATAGTTATGATGAATTTCCATCTCACAAGTCCCCATTTACTTCTCTGAGGATACATCCAAACAGAGCTTTCTTGATTTCATATGCTCATACTTACAACTATCTTAGTTTAATCTCAAGTGATATTCAGGTTTCTGCTGTTAACCACCGCAAGTTGAGAGCTGTGAAGCAAAAATCTTCAGTGTTGGTGAAGTTTTATACATTTCATTTAAATTGATTATGGCTGCCATATATCCTGTGTTGCACAGTGCCAGCAAAAATTGTTTTCTCTTCAGAACAAAAATGTAATTTTGTGCAATGAGTTTTAGCATGACCACATGTACAAACTCCGTCACTGATATACCTTCTCTGTGTTGTCTGATTGAAGTTACGTTATGTTCTATATTCATCTTTCAATCTCCTGATGGAGGTCATCTAGAGCCACTGAAGTAAAAAATATCTTGTTTATTGACTGTATACTCTTCTGAAATACTGATGGAAACATTTTATTTTTCCATTGACTTTTGATAGCATTCATATTCCTGATGTTTATTTCTTTTTCTTCTTTGTTGAAGCAACGGTGAAGAGTGGTATCGGGTACGCTCTGTCGTCCAGACTGTGATGTTACGACCTCTGCATTCCCTAGACTACCTCCCAGGCCAGAATGAAGTAGCAGATGATTTTGTGAACAAACTTCAAAATTTAGTACAGGATAATGGAGAGATTCCAGATTTCAACCGTTGGGCAGCTCGATGGGGACTTGAATGTAAGACAAATTTTTTGTTCTTTTCTGAGAGGAGAGGACTAGGAAAGGAATTATTAAGTAATTATATGGTAGTGTCATGTAGCTAGGTGATGTCAGACTTTTCATGTATAGAATTATTGGTACCAGCGGAAAAGGAAATGGTTGTACATGTACTTACTACGTTACTTTGGTGAAAAAAATCTATTTAGCTTCAATCAGTTTATGCCTGACAAAGTAAGATCAGTAATCCTATGGTCAATAACATCTGATTGTCTCAGCAATTCTCTTTTCACTTTGACTCATTTCTCTGTTTAGTGACATGCTTTTATAATATGAGACGTGACATGATGAAATCAGGTGCTGTTCAATTTTTTAGATCAGACAATTATTAGTATTACTTCAAGGCTTATTTGTTTCTATTTCTGTTGGTAAAAAAGCTTTTGTTTTACTTTGAGTAGAAGACAAACTATTGCCAATTGCAGACGACGATGGGAATGACCTGTTTGCTGCAGTTGAATTGATTGAGAAAATGGCCGATTGATTGTAATTCTTCATTTAAATCATGCCACGAAGTTTTAATTTCTGGACTTTTAGTCAACATAAAATTGAGCAAATTTTTCTGTGCAATACATTTTTTAATAAGCAAAGAAAGGATTGGAGAAAAGAAAAATGCTTTAAAAATTCACTCACTGCTGAAAAAAATGATTTTTCCTATCACCCTATTTGACAGGAGCCTGATTTCATCATGTTGTGTCTCATGTTACAGCACAGACAGCCACTGTAGCGTGTTTGAGACTGAGGCCTATGCAATTCATTTTCATGCGAAAATTTAATCAGAGTTTCAAATTAAACATTTTCAAGGAAACTGTATTGCCTTTCTGATTTTATTCGTGGTTTTCTTCATGAAATGTTACCAACAACTTTGTCAGCAACTATTTCTTCATCAAGATCATCTTCCTGCTGTGTTTTGAGATGTTTCACATAATATGTTTTTGCTGTAGGTTAAAGAATCTTGCTGAAAGCAAGAATTCACATAATTTGTTCAATTTGAGACATTTGTATGCTGGAATAGATATTAAACTGGCAAAGTCCTGTGAAAGATATTACACAATCAATGTAAGCTTACTTGCTCTGACAATTTATATCATTGCAGAAGTCATATTATTACGGCATCCCACCATTTCCCAGGGGTGAAGTTGTAGATGCATCCTGGTGGTGCATTTACCTTTTGAATTTTTTTTTGTCCGTGTTTTTATGATACTTTTGCAAAGTTTCTTCTCTTTTGAGTCACTTATTAGAAGCCGAGATAAATAGGATATTGAGATTCAAGTATTCATAGTCCAAAAGATTAATGTCAACTCGTCTTGTACTGTGCACTTGATGTGCAGTTTCCAAACATTGTTTAGGTGCTTATAGGCAAACTGTTGAAAAAGTCTTTCATGTGTTGCAGGAGCCCTCTTGCATTTTTACGTCTTGTCTTTCAGCATCAGCAAATAACTGCTTTGAGAAGCGCATGGGTTACATGGAGCCACATGGCATGGCAGCAGGAGATGAGATCATTGCAGCAAATAATGCAGTGTTTGACATCTCTGTCAAACTGTTCTTCTCTCTACCATTCTACAAATTGTTCCTCACTCCGAATACCAAGAAGCTTTTCGAGTGTGAAGATTTTCTTAATAAGTAAGGACATTTCCTCATTTTTAATATTTTTTTTTCATGTTTTTAAATGCTATTTTTGTCAACATACATTCACTTTTTATTTTTTTATTCATGTCTTTTTTTATTGTTTTTGTTTTAATTTTTTTTTGGGGGGAGGGAGGTTTTTCTGTGAAGTGGTTTGTCAGTGATTTATATTTTCATTTATTTTGATGTAAAATTACTAGGAGTCCTCTGGTAAGTGAAAAGACAAAAGAAAAATTAGCCAGTTCACACAGAGAGTCGGAAAATTAATAGGATTAAAATGTCAACTACATTTATTCATGGCTGAAAATGGCTAAATCATGTGCAACAGAAAGGACTAATTTTTCACTTGGATTTTTGTTTAAAATTTGACAGTACCTCAAAATTTTGAGAATTATTATACCTCAAAGCTGTTTAGACAGACATTCATGTGAACTATATTTGTTAACAGAGAAGGCATAAGACAGACAAAAGATGCAATAAAAGAGTTCACAAAGGCAGCAGAAGAAGGCACTCTGACAGAGGATCGTTTCAAGTTTTTGTCCTACATGCTGAAGAGCGATCATGTGACGGAGAAGGATTTAAATGCTGTTGTGTTGTCCGTCCTTACAGATACCCTTAGCACGGTAAGCTCATACAGAGTTTATTTAATCTATATATCATGGGCTCAGTTCTCTGTTGCCCTTTGTCCATTTTTCACTTTTTGAGAAAATTGATTAGGTTTTTATACATAGGAGATAGGACAAAATGATTTTCAAAATGTATCTGTTTGGGCAAGTGATAGGTGAAATGACTTCAATATATGGTAGATTTACTATCTTTTTTTCATATGACATATATATCTCCAAATCGCCCAAAATGGAGATAGACAACAAAGAATTCAGCTCGCGATATGTTGTGTGACAAAGTGAAATGAGTCAAATGACAAATTTTCTGTGTAGGTGGTAGGAAAACTCCTCGGATGAGCGAGACAGGTGACAGTGTTCAGAGGAAAAGTGGGTTCTTTCTTTAGATGTTTCGGCCTTTAACTTCCTGACATCTTCTAAAACCCCACCACACCGGGGTCATGACTCCCGATGTCTGTCACTCACCTTTTTTTTTTCCTCAGGGACTCCTGGTGGGATTTGAACCAGTGCTGTTTGGTTTTTGGTCCAGTACTGTAACACCTATTCTATGCATGCCACTGTTTTTATGGCTCATTTCATCTGTATTTGATAGCTTTGCTTGGTGTCTTATTTAATGATTTAATGTCTGAAAAAGAAACATAGAAAGACTAAACTTTAGAATTAGCTTGACCCTCTGTTTTGACAGTTGCAAAACAGATATAACAACTTAGCTAGGATATTCTCTCGTAACGAATATTTTGAAAACAATATCATGAAGTTAGGTTGAAATGCCACGCTTGAATAAATTTATAGCTTTAGAACAGCTTTTTCTAGGTGCAGTTTGCATTCATGTTTATATATTATCAGTTTATGCTGTCTTCAGATTTAGTTTATGTAAATTTCATGGGAAAAAAACTTTCATTTGGAAACTCTGCTATTCGTATCTGGCCCACAAATACTATTGTTTTGACAATTTCTTGCAACAATACGTTCATTCTTGAAAATCTTCTGATCCTCATTACTGGAGATTCTCCAAGCTATTTCTGTTCAACTTGTACCTTCCTGTCCATATCTTTTCTGCTAACTTCACTTCTAAGTTTTCTGTGAATTTTGCAGAAAAACCAGCAATTTTGGAAGGTGTCTCATATGATGTAGAAGATATTGTTTCGTACCTAAAAATGTTCATAACTTTATGTTACAAATTTTAATATTCCAGGCTATCTTATTCAACCAGCTGCCTGCCAGCTTTATGGCTAAGTTTATGTGGTTTTTAGACAAAAAAGAAAACATTGTGATTCTTGAAGCATTGTACTCATAGTTGGCCATAGATATTTGTCTTATCCATATTACGCCGATTTGATGCATTAAGATTTTATTGCCTACCTAAAAATGTTCCTCGTATCCTGTTCGTTACAGACTTCCCAAGCTATTTTATTCAACCTTTATCTCCTGGCCACTAATCCATCTGCCCAAGAGAAAGCGTATCAAGAGGCAAAAGCAATACTGACACCCTCAGGGGAACTGACGGCTGAAGGTTTCAACAGCTGTACCTATATCAAGTCCTGCATGAAAGAAACTTTCAGACTGCTACCCATTGGCTATGATGTCCTGAGGCTATGCCCCGCTAACATGGTGATTGGAGGCTATCAAATTCCTGAAGGGGTGAGTAAATGAGATTTCAGTCACATACATAGACATCAGACAAACATCATGGCACTGAAAACAACAACAACAACCACAAATGGACAAGAGAAAAACTTTGTCACGCCATCAATTTAAAGTGTCCTCAGATGTGGTCATTTTGTGGGTTAAGTGATCTGAAGTGTTTCAGTCTATGAATCCCAGAAAGAAGGGGAATTTTCAAAATTCAGGATTTGTTTGTTGGTCACAGAAGACGTTTAGAAAAATTGAGCACTACAGTTTTCATGAACTCTCTCAGCATCAGCAAGTTGTTTGAAAAAGAAGAAAAAATCAATGTGTAAGTCAGTGAATCCTATAAAGGAAATTAATTTTTCAAAATTAGAGAATTGCTTTGTTAGTCACTGAAGAAGCTGAGAAACTGAGCTCCAATTAACCTGACTCAAAGCTTCCTCCATGGTCTTCACCACTCACACCCCCACCCCACTGAATGCCAAGTGAATATCTTGTAGCACTTTATGAACATGTTGATCTAGTTCTGTCATATGTGTTAAAATGGTTGATGTGGGGCTATGAAAAGTGTGTTTATTGATTTTTTTGAAACTCGTCTGAAAATGCCAGTCTTCAGCATATCCAGACTAAAAAAATGCTCAGTCTTCAGTGAGTTAATTGAGGGCCAAAAGATTGTAAAATGATATTTCCCCAGCGTGATTGTAGAAGGCCATTAGTCTAGCACCAGACACAGGACTGGGAGAAATATACAGTGGTCAAATTGACATACAATGCCATGATATATGGACAAAGGTCATATTATGTGAGTGAACAAAATATTCACTTAAAGATGCACCATGGATGTTCACATAGCGATTTAGTGTACAAAAAGAGATTAATTAAATGATCATTACTATGAGAGTTACTGGTTAATTTTTAGTTTCTTTTGTCCATTTATAGACATTCCTGAGCATGAATAATACAACATATCCAGTGGATCCAAATGTATTACCGCAAGCAGAGTCTTTTATACCAGAGAGGTGGCTTAGAGATGACTCAGAAAAAGGCAGAGTCAATCCCTATCTCTTGACACCTTTTAGCCTTGGACGTAGGATGTGTGCAGGTAAACTATACTCTTGAAAATATATTCAATCAACTAGATCTTAAATCTTTGAACTGATCCAATAGATAAACATTCAATTTGTTTTGCTCTTGTTACATTTATGTCATAGCAAGGAATATAGTCACCTAACCTGTAGTCTTTTATGTAGTCCTAGATCATATCCAGAAGTTAAACATGTTATTTGTTTTTGTGTATTTTATTTGTGAAAATGTTTGAGCTCAGTGTGTAGAATGAATAAGATGAGACAGATGTCTCAGTGAAATAGCAGTAATATTCACTATTTGTTACACGTTTTCCTTCATGCTGACATAAATCATAGATGTAAATGTTATTTCTCACACAAAATGAGCAGAACATCTAAAGCAATATCATTATCATTAGTGCTCTCAGCGTCAGCATGTCATTTGAAAGCAAGAAAAAAAATCAGCTATGTGAGGGAAAGCTGATATTGAAATTCCTTTTGATTTGTTTCTAATTTTACAGGCCGCCGCTTTGCAGAGCAGGAATTGGTGTTGTTGATTGCAAAGATTTTGAAACGCTACCGTGTGGAATGGCACCATGGAGAGCTCCACCAGAGGTTTCGACTTTTATGTGTGCCAGACCAAGATGTAAGGGTGAAATTCATTCCTCGATAAGCCTGCACAAATTGCTGGTCATGAATTGAACTGTGTACTATGTATGTTTAAACACCTTATTGGAGTTATTAAACATATGAAAAGTCATTGTTGGCTGTCCTTTAAAAAAAATAAAAAATTCTGTATTCTTCCTCTCAAATTTTACATTTTGAGCTATCTTATAATATACCAAACTAACTGTTTATTCATTCCTGATTGGAATAATAATAAGCTCAACAATAAGTGCTTTAAAGTTGATAAAATGCAAATTGTAATAGGTTTGAAGTCCATATGAGAATTGGTAATATGTTGTGATAAACAGATACAGGAGTTTGAATGAGCACCTTTATTTTACAAATCATACATTACATCCAGTGTTCATTTATATATCTAGTCAGCCCCACAACTATGTTGATGAAAATAGTGTCATCAAAATCTGAATTTTTAATTGTTTTTATTCATAAAAAATCAAAGAACTGCTTTCAGTTCATTAACCCTTTGAGCCTTGAGCCCCTGAACCTACTGTGATCCTCCTAGCTAAGTCTCTGAGTGATTTACGCCTTTATTTGGTACACTTTTTCCTAAGTAAATGTAATCAGCTGTTGTAATTGGTTGATGGAAGGCTTAAAATATATCATAATGTGGTGTGACCTTGCTCAACATTATATTACTTGTTAGGCACAAATGAAGTTTATTTATCACTTATGTATCAGAGGGTTAAATATGGACTGGTGAGAATTCAGACAGGGTTTTCCAGTTTTGTCAATATTGGTGCTGTCATTGCACATTTGACAGATTTGTTTGTTTTCCTACCCTTAGACAAGTCACTTCATGGTGGGAAAATGTATTAAATTTGCTGGAAGTGTTGTATATAAGGACAATCTGTCTTGAGATCTTGCTTTTGCACTGGCTTGTGAGGTCTGTGCTTTGTTTGTTCATAGGATGCTAAGTGATAAAATTGCATCTCTGCTCTAAATGGAAAAGAGAAGATATGTTCATGATATATATGTCGTTCACTTGTGACAATTAAAGCTTCCGTTCAAGACTTTTTTTTTTTTTTCTCTCAAGCTTCTGTGATTTATCCAAATATCTCTGAAATTGTGTAAGGTGAAAGTATATGAATATACTTAAAATATGAGACAGTCATGAATGATGGCTTGAATTTATGTGACATAAGGATAGTCTTCCTGAGCTGACCCATTGTTCACTGGTGATGCACAGGGAAATTTGCCCATGTAATAACTACAACAAAATTTCACATGACAACATGGAACCATGATGAGTACTATGATGAATGAGCTATATAAGGTTGGTTATATTGTATGGGATATATTTGGTATGGATTTTAGCTTGTACGGTGTGTAACGCTATCATGTTTTGTTGGCTTCTGTGCCATTTTCCTAACATTGGATTATGTCTCTTGCATGGTTTTTGTGCCATATAATTTTGTCATCAGGCCAAACAAAAAAAAACTGTAGGGAAGGACAGTATATTTCTGAGTGTTTTGAATCGAAGCTCCCAGCCTGAAATATTTTGAGGCTCTTGAATTCACAGACATGAAACTGAAAATAAATTGTTTAACAGAATACATATATGATACTTAAGCATACAGAGATGTCTTAAAGTTAATTTCAGGCAAAGTATCTTGTGCAGTGTCACAAACTTTACACTTAAACATTGACAACGTTAAGAGGATGTACATTTAGAATCTCAAGTGCATCCCTCTCATTGCAATGACTATTACAATATGAAGCAAACCCATCACTGCAAGGACTGAATTTAGTAACACATTGATACCCGTTATCTACTAGGCTATTAGTATTTGCAAGACTGTGTTATTGTTTCTGTCAAACATAATAAATTCTAGTAATTCAAATTTTGGTGGTTGTAAAGTGCTGTATGCCTTCTTTGAAATGAAACAGACATAATATTTTTACTCAACTCTTGTCACATGTAAACTAGGTTGCAGAAATTGTATTGAACTGTATTTATAAAAAAAGCTAAGTAGAAGAAGTAGAAGAAGAAAAAAAAAAAAAAAAGTGTGGTCATGTCTGGTTATAAAGTTGCAATATTTATTAATTACTTTGTATTTATACATATGCCTCACCTATTTTCATTTTTTCCTGGTTTGTGTGAAATTTACACTGAACGTGGTCATTTACCGTGTGTAAATCAAAGCAATGTTTGATGAAGGGTGGTGGAGATGATAGAGATAATTTTTTGTCTGCCAGGATGAAATGATGAAGACAATGAGTTGAAACTTTAGCAAGATGTGTTATGTCAGCGATATATGTAAGTGAGATTTGGAAGACATTAGGAAGTTGTCAATTTCTGTTGTATTAATTTGAGTTGCCTCCACAGATTTTCAATATTGCATGTTGCATATTGGATCTGGGTTGAAAATATCCTCCAGTAATGAGAACATTTGTGGGAGAGATTCTCAGAAAAACATAATGTGTTGCACTGTGAGGAACACACTTTTCATTGTAGCAGTGACTTGATAACAAAGTTTTTATTGGACAGTTTCATTCTTATATACTTCTTATAGGTTTTGTAGACAGAAGTTGAAACAAGTTGTCAACTGTTAAAATGCTGATAAAGTGGAGAAACTATGCTGATGGATTTGTTGATTGGTACTTGGTCAAAATGTCATGACTTGTAGAAATTGTTGTCATCTCTTGATGAATTTTGAGATATAGACCTGGTGAACATGTTTGCATAGGTCTCTGTTGTAATTTAGTAACCTTCTTCTGATTGAAAAGACAAATGGATTATGAGTGATAATCTGAAATGTTTTGTAAGATATCAACGAGTGTGTTGAATTTTTTCATAATTTCGTCATTCTCTTTGATACATGTAAATAGGTATTTTGTAGTACATGTGCAAATGTTTCAAATAAGCATATTCCCAAAGAGTGAGACCTGGTGAACTAATGTGGAATTTTTTATAAATACATATATGACTTTGCTGAAGAGTACTTGGGTTTTTGCAAGACATCGTACGTGCTAGTAGCCATTATGGGAAAGTTAAGAATTCAGTTGAATGTTTTCATCATTCTCCATTTTCTTTATTATGTGAATAAACATTTTGCTGTAAGTATAAAAATGTTCTGTGTTTGCCAGTGGTGAATAGTGTGATTCTTTTTATGTGGTTTGCAGGAGTCTTTTCAAGGGCATATTCTTGGTACATGGATATGGTGTTTTGAATTATCACAATAAAGATGGATAGAAATGGAAATGTTGTTTTTGTTGTTCACAAAGCAGTATGAAAAAACAAATGTGCCTCTAATCAATATATAACTGTAGATATAATTCACTGTATTTCTTGTCTGTCAGCCTTATTAGTGCGGATGAAATATGGTGAAAGTAACTGAGGATTTAATTCAACTTATGACCTTTATCCGAGTGACAAACGGAATAGGGAGTCAGATATGCATCACAATTTTAGTCCATAATATATCATGGTACAAGTATATAACTTTACCGTTATCTTGATGAACACACAATATCCGCAGTATTCATTTCTCATTAGTGTAAGTTTAATTTTTGTTTAACCTTGAGTCCTTAAGCTCTGTTCTTTTTCTCCCTGAAGACCTGAACAAGAAATACAGAAAACAGATGTTAGAAAAGTATACATGCTAAATGAATTGGAGATGAAAGGAACTTTCTTTGACACTTATTTTGCCAAGACATTATGAGATCTGGAGAGATTGCTCATGGTGTGTTATTATACTTCAAGTAGAAATGGTTTTCCAACAGTTAGACATCAAAAATAGATATATGGGGGTCTTTAAATCATGTAGAAACATGTTCAGGTATCTCCGTTTCTCCCTGCTTATTTGCGAGTTTCTTGTTCTTAACTTGTAAAGTGTAAGGCATTTATTCAACTTGTTATCAGTCTGGGCATATTAAGTCATCAACTCCATTTCTGAGTATGTGAACTGCAGATGAAAATAAGTTTTCTGTTGTTTGTCATCATTGTCACAATGAAGAACTGCCAAAGGCCTACACAAATATATATCGCAAGCTTGGCTTTATCTGACCTTTGTAAAAATGAGTAAATCAAATTAAAAGCCATTCCTTGGCTCATAGGTGTTAATAGGCACTATAACATATTCAACATGTGGACAGCCTCTGTTAACTTTGTTTTCTGGACTGTCAGTCATCCTGCTGAGAACCAAAGGTGTTTATTTAGTTTCCAGTTCTTGCAGCTGGTTCTAATGCAATAAATGGTAATATTATTTTTAATATTGTCATTAATAGTGGAAACAAAATGCAATCAGAATATTTATTGGAATTACAGAGGTAGTTTTACATTTGAATTGGTCATTTTTCTTGTAACTGATTTTATTGTTTAACATTGAAATGTAATATATGTATTGACTTTGAAACATGCACTTTTTTGTTTTTGTATAAATTAATTTTTGTGATTGAAAAGGTTGTTCTGTAATTTAATACACTTATTTTTCATCTTGATCACACTCATTTTTGATGGTGTTGTCATGAAATGTTATAATTACTGACACTGGCATGGCAAAACTATGAATTTATAAAATATGTTTAACTAGATCCCAGTTCACTTACTGTTTTTCTTGCATTTGTCAGGTTTCAAGCTTAATTTTTTTTATTAAAAAAAGCCAGTTTTATAAAAACATTCTTATTTAAAGCCTTTGATTATCTAAACCCTTTTCTTTAAAAAAAAAAATATATATATATAAGAAAGAAAAAACAATAAGGCGTCCTTATTTAAAATCTTTCACCTTTATCCGAGTGACAAACGGAATAGGGAGTCAGATATGCATCACAATTTTTATTTAAAATCTTTCACTATTGCAGTCTTTTTCCTGTTCCTCCTCTATTAAGATTATCTTCATAACGTGGAAGTTAGCTATAGCATATATTAGATAAAAAAATGTAGTTTCTAATTTATATACAAGCAATTTTATGTGTAAAAAACTAGATTGTTATTTGAGCTTCCCATCTGAGTGAAATCCCATGTTTCCTGCAGTGACATTGTATAACACTTTGGAAAATGGATCTTGATGTCTCTTACCTGATATTAGTGATATGGTGATACTTTTTGTTCTTCATAATAACACATTGGTAATCTTATGGCTGCAGAATAAAACTTGTCACAAACCTGTCAGGTTGTCACGGCTGCAGCTGTGAACACATGCTCGTTGTTTCAAGTACTCAGGGCTCATACTGTGAACTGTCATTCTCATATTTTGACTCACTTTAGTAAAATGCGAATACTTATTTTTGTAATACTGCCGGAATTTTATAGTAAATAATAGATGTATTTACTCTTGTGATTTTGTGATTATGGTCCTCCATTTACTTGCATTAGTTAATATTGTCAAATATTAAAAGTCAGACCTACACTACTGACAACAATTCAGAAAAGGAAATTACAATATTTTGGTCACATTAATCAACACGACACCATCTGGAGGGATATACTGGAAGGAAAGATCGAGGGAAAAAGGAGTGAGAAGAAGACAGCAAAGAATGTAGACAGATGACATCAAGGACTGAACGAATTTATCTATGGAGGAATGCACTAGAAGTGTAGAGGACAGAGAGAAATGGCAAATCATTTCACGTCAGCCTCAAAAGAGATGACACAAACAGTTAATATTGTCATTGGTAATAGCATATGTCACAACATTTTCTGAGATATTGAGAAAGAACTTTGCAACACAAATCATTTGACCAGTAATGTCACTACGACACTATTGAATGAATACATAATTCTGTAAGCATTTGTATTTTTTTGTGACATTATCTGATGGCTCTGATGTTCAAGAATGATATGTGTGAGTCTTCAGATGCATTTTGACATAGTTTTACTTATACATTATTGTACAGCAGTGACAGTGTTTCCTCCCCATTCTCCCCCCCCCCCCCTTTTTTTTTTAAAATTAATTTTGAGTTAAATCACCGTTCATTTTCCTCAGATATTACACAGGTTACACATATCCACTATGGTACATCACATTTTATCCTTTGTGGG
>JBCAUA010280056.1:0-19819 GCA_038406235.1 Peronia verruculata | reverse complement strand
CGGAAGTAAATCACTTATGACGTTTCGCTTCCGCGTCCGCCCACCAAAAATTCGCATCCAAACACGGAAGTAAACTCGAACGTGGAAAGGATCTATAGAAACCTACAGTGGTGGGAAGAAACATGGTAAAATAACTTGTATTCTTCAAATGCAGGAAATTTTAGATAACCCAAAAGTAGTACATGTCATGCATATTGATTTACTGTAAGAGAATTATTGTACAACACCGAGAGTAGACACACATTTTAACGCTAGACGTGTCAAAAGCCGATCTACTCAAGGAAGAACTCTTTATATTTTGCCTATGAATTCATTTCCAAGAAGCAAACAATGTAATGACAAGGTTCTCTTCTTTTATTTATCCTTGGAGTAAACCGTCATTTCACATGAATAATACTTGGCAGTTTTTTCTCTGAGACTTTAAGAGATAAAAGTAAAGAATTCGTAACTACACGAAACTGTTAGCCTACATCTACATGTGTGGTACCAGATATAGCAGAATTTCTGCTGAATGGTGGCAAGAAACGGTTGACTGTGATTTGTACATTACTTTGGCGTTACCCTGCATTGTTCACGTAGTTTTGCGTCATACGTCCTTTCTGTATCAATTATCATGATTAGAGTTTACAGTAGCTTTAGTCCTACTCTACATTAGTCATGTTATCATGCATGTTTACATTATGTTCTACATTTTGTACCATCACGTCAAATATTCAATAAAAGCTAAATGTTGTATTTGGTGTGGAATTCTGTTGAGTTTTGTGATTGAAATAATGCGTGCATGTGTTCTGAAAGCTTAGGACCATAAGCGTACTATATGATAATGTAATCTCTTTAAAAACTGTGCTTCATTTGCGCGTAAAGAACCCTGTGTATTTTTTTTTTTTCGTGTGTGTGTTTAAATTTTTGTTTGCTAACCTTGACCAGGTTATTTGCAGGCTTAGAACTTATTTGTAATTATATGTAAAACTAATCACAGACACAGAAAATCACCATTTGTTAACCTTTCTCTGAGGGATTCTTTTCAATTAAGAACACCACCACCACCACCATCACCACCACCACCACCACCAACAACAACAACAACAACGATAACAACAACAACAACAACAACAAGCAGATAAGGGCTTCAGTCCGTCGGTCAGTCTGCCATAGACAGAAGCTAAAAGTCGACATTGAATAGTCCATATTCGAATGAGCAAAAAAGCTGGAAACTCCCGTCGGAGTGTTTATGCACCTTGCTAAAAATAGAACATTCACTGATGTTAAAACTTTGTTACCGCTCAACCACGAGATCCAAGGACAATTGTCACCGGCCCAGTGCATTTTTATGTGTTTTCCTGTGTAAATGGCAGTGAACAGTTTGGAGTGTTTGTACCCCCTTACTAAAATTAGAAAGGGATTTCCAGCTGTTCATTTAATGTGAACAGATATATTAAATGAAGTAAAAAGGTAGCCATTATAATATGATAATAATAATACTAATAAATAAATAACAAATAAAACATCAAAAAGAATAGGAGAGAGAGAGAGAGAGAGAAAGAAAGACAGAAAGAGAGAGGGAGAGGAGAAGAAAGAATATAAACAATACAATAAACAAAACAACAACAATGCCTCTCCTCCTTCCCACACACGCACAAAAGATACCCCTCCCCCACCCACCCTCCCTGAAAGAGAAAGAGAGAGAGAGAGAGAGAGAAAGGAATACACAGGAAAAGCCAGCTTAGTGTATTAAAAAATAATTCATTTTCACTTACACCCCCCTCCCCCCCCCCCCCATTACAAAATGTGCGGACACATGATAAACTTATTATGTATTTCAGCTGCTTGATAATCTCCAGTTCCCTATTCCAGAAGTACGTTTGTGTATACCACTGTCTGTTGAACTTTGAGCCCATGATCAACAATAACAACATGACACCAATACCATCAAATTACTGCTACAATCTTTAGCACAACAAAAACACAAGCAGACAAAGAAAACCACCAACACAAAATGAGGTGAAAATTGAAACTGGGATATTAATTTGTTAGAGTAACGTAAATAGGTTTTCTTAAGTTAAGAGATATACATGTATTTGAGAAAATTATTTCACATTGAAAAGAAAAGAATTTGTGTACTTATGATCACAAAATGGCACTGAAAGTAAAGCAACAGCCAATCAATCAATCAATCAATCAATCGATCGATCGATCGATCGATCGATCGATCGATAAAACCACGTCCAACTCAGCAGCTATGATAACAACGAATAGAGTATCATATCAAGATTACCCCTCCTGCTCCCACTCTCTCCACCTCTATGACAAGGGAAATAATCGTTTTGCAGTGTTTATGGCTTGTCAAGGGAAACAACCATTACAATTCATCCCGGTAATGTTTTCTTGACAAAGACTTCATTAACTTACCGGTATATAATATACAGCAGTGAGATGCTCAGGTTGCATGATAGGGGAGACTGATTACAGTATTTGGATCATACACGATGAACACTTAACCTAAACGTTACCTTCATTAATAATTATACGTCTTTCAACTTCCTGGTGGAGGTTATCTCGACACAACTAAATGTACGTTCAACACCTGGAGACACAATGGCATTGAGAGAGAAAGTGGGAAAGGATAGAGGGACAAGAGAGAAATGTAAGTTAGTTGTCCGGATGCTCCTGAAAAACGCAAAGAAAAAAAATAAAAAGAGGAAAATGGAAGGAGGTGGCCATTTAAGGGTTTGTTTGTTTGTGTTGGGGTTCAACGGCACATCGCACGTTAACGAGTACATTGTGCCTCCATTTAGGAGGTAAACGATTGAAAGGAAACAGAAACCACAGGGGTGATGAATCTCAGTTAATTCCTTCAGTGCCAGTTTGGTGTCAGAGTCACCAAACTTTACTTCCGGTTCCTCAAAATGACTCAGCTTATCTTGAAGTCTAGTCTTTCATTAAGTGCACTCTTTACAAGTCGGTGTTTCCAGGCTTTTCGGACGCTTAGAAAATATATGCTGAAATAAAACACGGTATTTTTCTCAACGTTGTTGTTATCACGGATGGGATAGTGGCCTTTATTTTACCATTTCAGAATGAAAATTAATACGAGATCTTATACGCATGCATGGATCTAGGCTAATGCCTCAAAATGGTGGATACAGCCAGGAAACCCGTTTGATATGGCAACGTAATACATGGATGAACTAAATCCCAGAACACGTTTTGGAATATTGACAATAGGCCTAAAGTAATAATTCTATTATGATTGACACATTAACGCCCAGTTTCTCCTTTCCTTTTCCTCCCGTCCCTCCCAATCAAACCCATGGAATATGATCTTTGCCGATTTAACTTTTAGTCCTGGAGGCACGTAGAAAGCCGAGGTCGGCCAGCAGATCGGGAAACGGGGCAGACGGCACACCCAAACATAACATAAAGGAGACTATCAACTTTGACACGGCCTGAGGTGGTCAGTTGACAAAGGGCCAAGATAACCACCATATTGGAGGTTGAAAGGCCGAAGGTAACTCAAATCAAATGAAATCTTGATGGCACATTGAGCAGGCACGGAACAATCTCTGCACGTTGAGGGTCAATGCACTCTGGAGCTGAACCAGGGACCAGGAATGCTACCCTCTGTAATTAGCACAAAACGTCATGTAGTATGTACCAGTATCCATCTTAGCCCCCCCCCCTCCCCGCACGAGGCCTCGGGGTTTATAAGTAGGTCATCTGCTCCCATCTGCAGGTAGTGTAGGCCCGCCATCGGTGGGGTGTCTCACAAGGGGAGACATCTCTTCTCTCTCTCTCTCTCTCTCCTTGCTCTTGTCTTGGGTCCGCTTTTTTTCCTCTCTTCTCCTTGACGTGCAGTAAACGTATCTTACCGTGTTTGACACAATATAGCCGTAATCGGGCTGATATACCGTTAAATCCCAACAGAACAACATCTTAGGACCAATGGAGACGAACTCTACTGCGTCCTTTTTTTTTTTTTTAAAGCCCTGGTAAGAAAACTGAAGTTTTGGAATCAATGACGCCCCTGCTTTATGTGTATTGAAATTATTGATTGTAACTACTGCTTTGGACAACAGTGACTGCTCGCCTGATCGTTTAAGGTTTGATAGTGAAACGCTCAGGACTAAACCCATGTGCCGTAATCTTAAAAATAATACAATTTGTTCTTTCCCCTTAGTCTTTGCCTGTATATCTTGTCATGCAGTCGAAATGACGACGCAGATACCGTACAGGATTGGTGTATAATTATTATACCAGTAATCACATTATTTTGCAGGGCAGACTAACTAAAAGTTAAGACAGAATGTTGGTTTACTGTCGGCATGCAAATCTTGGACACGGTCAGACGTCATAGATCATTCGTGGAACAGAATTTTTCCACGTTGATAGGGCATACCATGTTTTCCTGAACCGGAAGTACATCGCCGAAAAGTCCATTTAACTTGAGGTCACAGGTCAAGTGCATGCATAACATCTAGGACTGTTGAATAACGCAGAAGATGTTCGTATGGCTCCACGGCGGAAACAAACAGTTTTGGAGGGGTCCCACTTGGCCTCGGGCTTATCAAATGTGCCTCTTGCGGGATCTCTTCGGAAAGCTGATTCAGATGTCGGTTTGTCACCATGGTGAGCAAATTTGTACAGGTTTGTCAGAATTAAAGCCCATGAAATTGAAAGTAAAAATATCATAAGTAAAACGAAATGAGTGGCCTTCCTAAACGTGTCATTTTCATTAAGTAAACAACACTGACATGGGAAAGAGTGTGAAAGAGAAACTGTTTCAATAATTATTGAACAACGAATGTATTATGACACTTACATCTTTTGTTACCTATTTCATGCCATTCAACAAATATGTTACTGAACACTTTTTTAAATGATCATCAGTATTTTACACTTTTGTGACAAACGGTGATGCACATGACATTGCTAAACAGTCCGACCATTTACCGTCCCAACTGAAAATCTCCCCTCAGCAGCCAAGAAGAAAAAAGCTGACAGAAGGGGCATGACCACATTACGAGATATGGCAGTCGTGCAAATACCACACCCTAAGAACCGTGAAGGATAGAAGAAGAGAGGACGATAGAGGAACGCTGGACGGACAACATGACAGAACGGGAAAATCCCTTGCCTTGACCCAAACTTTAGCACGCGGCTGTGAGAGATTGAGAACACTGGTGTACGGAACATGCAGAAAACGTCCCGACGATGTCACACAGCGTTACGTGCCCAAACAAGCAAGCAATCGTATTCTTGTTTAACATGGCGTGTTCTGGCTTCGGCCCTCTTATACTAAGGATAAACACACAAAAATGAAATTTTAATGATTATGTCCCTTGATTAAAACAAAAAACAGCAATTGTCTCCACACTCATATTTCCACACATACATGAACGTGTTTCTGCAACACATGTTGTTCAATAACAAAATTATGTAGCTCAGTTGTGCAAATTTCACCGCATCTTTCTGCATGAAATAAATGATAGGACACGTGCCAAGGGAGGTGATCAAGACGGCGGATAAGCAAAACAGCAAGGACATGCGGCAAATCAAAAGACACGTTATACATATATACTAAAAACCTTCGAGTCATTCATCATGAGGCTGAAAGAAAAGGGCTTACTACATGGTTCATGCTTATTCTTAACCCATCCCCTCCCCCCCAAAAGTGCTCCGTGGTGTTATGCATTGAAGATTGTCACGTGATAGAAAACCTGACAACTTACCTCAGACAGAGGAACACAATAGTAGACCACAAGATTTCAGAAACACCCGACGGGATTTCCAGCCGGAAGTAGGTCAGGCGTTTTCGTACGTAACTAAATATAAATCATTAACACTATTTCCAACTATTATTGTTACTAGGAGGATATCAAGGTCCAGTAAGCTTAAAACGTTATATTGTCATTAATTCACAGCAAAAAGTTTTAGTCATGAATTTTCTACCCACCGTGATAGGGTCAAGCCAAGAACGGAAACTTCCGGCCCACGCAAAGTGAAGGTAATGGGTCGATGGGATTTCCCGGGATATTGGGGAACTCGGTGAACGGGTCATTCTAGTAATAAAATTAATGAACAGGACAAGGAGGAAGATGGGGTAGCCAAACTGCTGGGAAGACCCAATATCATTTTGCGCCATTGCTTACAATAATCTAATTTCAGATAGCGCGTGACCAAGTCTTTGGAGACTCAAAACGAATCTATTGTGGCGGTTTCAATAAGAAAGCGACCGGACAGAAGCTATGCCTTACTTAGACCGGAACTAGCTGTCACAGCTCAGATTGCGCCACGTCATCCTACGCAATAATAGTACAAAACAGACTTGAATAGGTCCAAGCCGTTGGAAAAAATGAAAAAAGAAAAAAAGAGAAAATATGAGATAAGGAAAAGGAATATATATAGCTCTACACTCACTAAAAAGGGTAGGAAGAGCATAGCGAGGACAAAATCTCATCATTGCAGAACTTCTTTTCTTGGTAATAACCGCAAACTTTTAAATCACTTCCGGTGAATCCAACGCGCCATCCTATCATACATTTATTGCCGTTTAGAGTTCCCCGCCTTACATTACTTTCCTAGACGGAGATGATCCAAAATGATACGTTTTCAATAATCTACTTATAACAGTGCGTGAAGCCTGGGTAAAGGGCATGCCTCCATCTTCTCAGGTAATCACGGGGCTCGATGTAGAACATTCGTGCAAGGGGGGATAATCTCCAGATATATTTTAGCTGTCAAGGCTAAGGGTTCTTGTATTACACATTTACACGTAACAGGCAAACCTGCGACAGATAAAATGAGCTGGACTGCAAATAGCAAAGGGGCATAAGTTCAACCACTATGTTCTTTAATATAATTTCAATCGATGAAGTTTAATTAATTTACTGTTCTGTATCATGTTAGCATTGATATAATCAGATGGTAGCCAATAAATAAACTGACACAAATGGATGCCCTTTTTAACTCCGCACTGGAAGTTGAAAGGCCCAAACTTAATGCCCTTTATATCTCCCTTGACTTATGACTTTTCTCATACCATGGACAGTTTTTGTGTGTGTGTGTGTTATTTTGGTCTCTGTTTCCCATAATGTTTTCATCCTTTGACTTTGATTGTTTCCCCTCGATCTCTTATTCGTTTCATTAAGCTTTCAATTTTGGAATTGGAGATTGACGTCATAGATATGTTCGAATACGTCATCGCGCGAAAACTGCAATGCCGTCCATCTGCTGGGCCGATGGAATCATGGGAAACACCAAAAATAAAACAAGAACAAAATCACGTGACTAGAACAAAATCATGTGACCCGGCCTTAGGAAAATGAGAATAGTCTCCCCTATAGAACAAAACTGTTCACCAGATGTCGCTGTAACACGGTTGTTCTACATTTTCCGGGACGAAATTTGTGTTTGGCGAGCACAGTCAAGCTTTGTTGATATGGTCAGTACATGTACCCATGTGTCGGCTTTCCACTTGATAGGTTTATTAGCGCTGTACGGAGCGTTTTAACTCATCCATGTGTTGTGCTATTCTTAATGAGGGATGTTGTGATTTCCGGAAGAACCTTTATGCTCTGAGGCATGGATTGCTTCTATTTTAACGCGCGTACTCCAAGTGGGAAAGTGCGCCATTCGATGTCATTTGCATGGCTAGTGTAGGTTTGCAATGACAGTACATTGAAAAAAAAAAGTCCAATTTTACTATCTTGAAAGATGGCAAGTCAGCTAGATGATGACTCGTGCTATTCATACCCTTTTTTTCCCCCATTATTATGACATTTGACCATTGCCCAATTCGGGAACTGTGCGACTGTAAAATTCTGGATTTCTCAATTCATAGTCATAGCGAAACAATCGTGCACATTGCCCATTGACTTTGGTCGGAGCATGAAATTCAGCAAATTAGGAAACTAAAGTCTAAATCTAGGGACTGTATCTAGGCCTAGCACATATGCTACGCTACAGGCTAAACAAATGGACTGACATAAAACCAGTCCTACCGATTAACATGTGGATCAGTCATATTCATGTTCAGTTTTAAGTGTTAGTCTAGGCCTAGTCTAGATCTAGATCTAGATCTAGTTGTCTGGTTGTCATTCATTCCTGTACAGTCAAGGGGGTCCATAACATTTTAGTTTTGCACAACACACTCCAAATTCAACTGCAAAGACAATGATTTTAAGGAAACTGCATAGAGAAACATACACATGGGTGGATATGGGCAAATGAGAAAAAGTAGGCCCTAGAGGTTGGGAGCTTTGGTTGCTGTCATGGTTCACTCAGGTCCACATCATTTGAGGGCTTTATTTGATAAGGCCTACTTAAAATATGATAAACAACACTAACAGCACTAAAAAATTATCTTGATAAGAATGCAAAGATTACTTGCTGTGGGCTGTGGGTCTTTGCTATAAAAGTCCCTTTCACTGTGCATCTAGGACTGATACAGTGGAATTGCCATGATGGATTACTTTGATTGAATGTTTACATTTTAAAAGTCAAAAGGGGGATGGCCCATCTCCTTGAATAAGAAGGCAATATAGACCTAGATCTTGCCATTTGGCAGAAAACGTTCAGTCCAGTTGTAAGTAAACTTGTGGCATGATTTCCAGTCTATAAAGATTTTGTTCTGAGTTGCACAGAAAGGATGAGAATCTGAAGTATCGATGTCATAGAGTTGTTACTCATAATAATGCAAGAGTGGGACTCAGTTCTAGAGGCAGTCAAGATGAGTGTTTGCAATCTGAATTGAATTTTTATTCCATAGGTGGAGATTTGTCTACCTTAAACAAAACTGAATGAACTGAAAATAGTCCTGTATTTGGTCCCCAAACCTATGCAACTTATACAACAGGCCTGAGGTTTAACTTTCGCCAACTCGCTAATGGCCCCTAAAAATGGTGTCTGGTGAACTCGATTTACGGCACCACTCGCCCGGCTGGCGACCTAAAAATTACTGCCATTAGTCGAGATTTTGTACAGTAAGGTATATCAATAAAAACAGAGAATAAAGTTGTTTTCTAAAAATTATCAGCAGAAACAGTGTTGTTATTGAAAGTATTGTTTACTAACAATAGTAAGACAATTTAAAATAGAACTGCATTTTCGATCAAAGGGTCTGGCAACCTGACTTCCCAGGTTAGGAGCCCGGCTGGCTCCTTAGCCTGGCTTGCTAAATCTCAGGCCTGATACAATTGTAATGAGGTATCCAGAGAGGGAAACTCCCAAGGCAAGTGTAAAACTTTATCAGTCTTGTGGCTCCTCTACTGAAATTCCTGTTTTACAATAAAAATCAAAACATTTTTGTAAACTGCACATTGTAAAATGTAAATTATGGCTAGTGCTCCGCAGACATCAGCTGAAATGTTGTTAATGAACCAGAACCACTTTTTCTGTGCTGAAAAAAATGTTACAGTGACAAATCTGTCTTCTCCCATTGCATTGCTTATCACAGAAATAGGCCTGGTATAGAATAACAGATGAATCTCAACCAAAGTCCTCTATGCTAGCTGAGATTTAGTAGACTTGGCTTTTACAGTTTTAGAGCTAACAAATTCCCAAAACTAAACTGTTTGTGGTGGCCTGTCATTATTATTTCCGCTTCTCCGTCCTGCCCCTGTATGTTGCCAATACTGGCTGGAAAGTTGATGGAACAACTCATGGGTATCCATATGCCTGGAAGGGGGTTGTTTGATATTGCTTGTAAATGAGAAGCCTGACTATTGCATTCTCGGGGTGAGGTGTTCCTCATTATCAGTCAGATTATCAGGGACTACATTATTTTGGTAGTGGAAATGGAATCAGCGTTCTAATTCCATGGACAAAAATTCACTCTACACAGTGAGGCTTTATACAACAGGGTCATGTCAATCATGATTATAACACGAGAGTTCTTAACTGTCTGCATCGGGATCACTTTCACTTTTCTTGGAGGAGAATGTCTTCTGAAATATTTCCTGCTTGGGAATTAGTCTGAATTTGTTTCTGACTTTGGAGATTTGAGGTCCACTTTTGAAGAATGTTTTAAAAAATTAAGACCTCAGATCATCTTATCATTTTTTTTGCCACAATGTGAGCCACCAGGTGGAGCTCAGAAGAACAGAATGGGGATTGAAAGATCTTTTTGAGATTTCTGTAATTCAAGATTTCTGTGATGACCTTTTCCTTTTTTTTTTTTTTTTTAAACAAAGGCCTTTTTCTTTTTAAACAAAGGAATTGAATAAAAATGCTGGGAAGGGGGGAAAGGGGCATAACAATGACGACACTGATGTGGTTCAGTCTGAACAGCATGCTAGGAATTAGAATCTTAATCTACATGCATGACATCATTCAATGTCCTTTCAGACACTACTTGTGAACCCACTATGAAGTGTGTGCATCACAACATGTAGGCTATGGTTATATTTTAGAAGGGTTCACTAGTCCAAGGGTTCACTAGTTCGAAGGTTCACTAGTCCGAAGGACTAAGAAACTTAGTGATTTTCATTCAATAAGACAAAATGGTGCCTATTTTTTTGACTTAACAAACATTACTAAATGTACCAGTATCTTATTTTTATTTTGTGTGTGTGTGTGCATGCATGCATTTTTCACTGCTGTAGGAACCAAATCGAAGAATATTCTCATAAAAACACTGAGTTGTTTTCATTCAAAAAGATAATGTGGTGTTTTATTGTTTTATATTTTGACTGTACACACAAAAATGAATGTTAACAATCCTCATAAATGTGAACCTTCGGACTAGTGAACATTCGGACTAGATCTAGATGTGGGCCTCATAAAATTTAATGTGAACCTTTGGACTAGTGAACCTTCGGACTAGTGAACCTTCAGACCAGTGGGACGTTCCCGTTATATTCCTTGCAATACAGGCTTGTGATGGACGCGAGACTAGAGCAACATAATGCATCCATTAACTTGCTTTTAAGTTAAGGGTAATAGGGGTCAGTTACATGATTGTGATCACATAATATGTGAAAAATGTAGAAAAGTATAACGAATTTTCTGACTAATGCCATAGTTATGCTGGCAAAGAATAAAATAAACACCTCTTTTTTTCTTTCTTCAGTTCCTGTTCAAGTGTACAAAGATCTTCACAAATGCAGACTTTGAATGACAAGTTTTGCTTTTGATTCCAAGCTCTCTTTGCCTTGCACAGAATGTTGTTCCTATGTACATCCACATCAGTGTGAGATCCTGATCTCATCTCCTCCAGCATCAACCACTATGGCCGACGTTGCCAACTCTCTGAACACCCCCACACCCAGCAAGGCTAATTCTGGGGAGATTATGGCCCCTGAATCACCTGACTCTGTTCTCTTGTCACCAGGGGTCAAAGAGGCAATGGATCGAATCTTCCCAAGATCAGCCTCACAGTTTTTGTCCCAGCGACTCTCTTTTGATGAGGAACCAATGATCGGGTCTGTTGGGACAGAGGGGAATCAGAACAAGTCGTCCAGCAAGGTGTTGAATTTACCCAAAACAGCTGGCAACACTACTTTTTCTCTGTCGCATTCTATTTCGTCTTTAATTTCCACAACCGTCACAACCACAAATGGGTCATCTACAGTTACTGTGTCAACATCTGCCTTGAATGGATCACCTGTGGTCAGATTATCGTCTGTTGGTCCTCACGATTCCCCCCCAGTTACACCAGCAGGAAGGCCGTCAGATTCCAAAGCTAAAGAAACTGAGGGTCCAGTGACAGATGTACGTGGAGAACAGCCAAAATTGAAGCTAGCCAAGCTGAGAATATCGAAAGCAGATTTAGAAATCATTAGGACCACTGATGCTAATGATGAAGATTCTCGGGATAGACCTTCAAGGAGACGTGGATCTATAGATATTTCCTCAAGTGAGTGTCATTCTGTAGTTGAAACGGATTCAGAGGATATGTGTAGACCTTTTGTTCATACTCAGAAAGAGAGAAAGAAACATAAGAAAAAGAAAAGAAAGGACTCCAGTCACAAAGACCAAGTGGTTATCAAAAATGGTATGAATTCTGATGACAAATTCAGATCTTCTTCCAATCTGGAAGAATTTGAAGACAGTTCAAGCACAACAACAGAATGGAATGCTGAAGACAGCATTTCACTCAGAAAGATTTTTTCCAAAACAAAGAAATCAACATCAAGTCCAAAAATCCTAGATGATGGAGACAGGCTGTCAAAATCATCTTCGAGATTAGATGTGAGTAGCGTTGATGAACTATCGCAGAGCAGCATTATCGAAAATGGGTCTGTTTCCCTGGATTCAGTATGCAGAGACAGTGAAACTGCAGGGGAAGAATGTTCAAATTTATCTTTTTCTTCTTCGAAAGAGAATAGGAGGAAAAAAAAGTCTCGTCAAAAATTGCCCAAAACAAAAAGAGTGCGATTTAATACCCACAAAGATAAAAGAGGTATAAATCGTTTTTTCCCACCATGTTTTGTAGTTGTTGAAAAGATAAACCCTGTTTCTGTTTTTCACGTTTCGAAAAAGAAAAAATCAGGTGATAGTGTTTTGCCTGTACCAGTAAGAGTGAAAGACCTTTCAGACAAGTGTGCCAATGGATTGATTAATTGTGAGAAAAGAGAAGCATTTCTGACTGAAAAAAATTGTAAAATTACCTTTGAGGATTCTACACAACCTGGAAACTCAGAGGATGAGTTTGAAAGATCTAGGGGTGGAAGAAGTTTGAGGAAGAGAGACAAAAATATAAGTTATGTAGAACCATCTGAGGATGATATTTTAGTGGATTTTGCTGCAAAGCATTCTGGCCTAAAGCGGAAAGACACTGGTAATAAATTAGAAGAGGAAGGACCTTCTGAAATAAAGAAAAAGAAAAAACAAGAAGCTTTTTCTGCAGAGGCTATTGTTCTTTCTCCAGATGATCAAAATAAACAGTCTCTAGAAAAATCACCAGAAAAGAGCCAAATAGAATGCAGTGATGACAAAATCCCGGAGGACAAACCTAGCAGTGAAAAGAGCAGTGAAGGGGTGACAGAGGAGAAAAAAAAGAAGAAGAAAAAGCACAAAGAGAAGTCTTCACCTGTGGTGAGCATGGCTGCTGCTCATACTATTCAGACCTCTGTGACTGCAGTGACTTCTACTCCAGTCATAAACAGAACAGAGGTTGTGGTTTATCCAAAAACAAAGCCAAATGAGGCCAATGTATATCATGTGAGAAAAGAGGGGAGAGAGCAGCTGGCAGCTAAATTGGTAGAAAAATCCAAAAGTACAGAAAAGTCCAAAAGCTCATCAGCTAATGAGAAAAATAAAAAGACTACGCCTGAAGCTCCGTTAGTGACAAGAGTTTCAGTTTTGCCGACTGGATCACCTCCAGGATCATTACCTCGTCCTTTCATGCCAAATTCAGCTTTTACATCTTTACCCATAAATTTTCCAGCTGGACTTCCACCTCCATCAGTCATTGCAGGTGTTACGGGAACACCTCTGTCAACAGCTGTCACAGCAGGTGGAACTCCGGGCAAGCCTCCTCAGTACTGCATGGTGAAGATGGATGGTAAGGATGTTCTCTTACAGCTGATGCCTGGCATGAACACCTTAATTTTGCCAGGTGGTAGACGATTTGCTGTGCCGACCACATCACCTCATCTAACAACTACATCTTCTGTGTTGGGTCATCCTTTGCAGCCACCTTTGTCTGTTGCAAACTCGACAGTGCAGAGGTTGCCCCTGCCAGTGTCAACTGTTGTAACTTCCACAAGTCATAGACAGATGTCCTCCAGTGTTACTTTACCATCAGTCTTTGGTATCCCAATAGTGAACAAGCCACCAAACACCACTGCCCACTCCAGCACTCCCAACATTTCACTCTCAGCATTACCTGCTATGATCCCGGTGTCCCACTTTGCAGGTCCTACCAGTGGGTCATCCTTTACAGTACCTCTCCCACTGTCCACTAGTGTAGGCTCTCTCTGTTCTAATTCGACAGCTAAAACAAGTCCATCAGTGACTGTTCTAACAACGACGATGTCAGGGGCCTCCAGAACAGTTGCTCTCTCCATTCCTTCTGCCACTTCAGGCGTATCCACTGCATCTGCCACCATGGCTGCACCAAATACTACAACAGTGGTACGAAGTGTCCGTGTACCAGGCTCGAACTTGCGTGCAATAGTCCCTAATCAGTCCACTGGAGTTCGCTCTGTGCGCATTTTTGTACCAGGTTGTTCAGCCACTGGCACACCAGGTCGCTTTGCCACACTGGGAAGTGTGGCTACTGGCAGTCCTCTCACTCGGCTGTCAGCCAGCAGTGAACTCTTACCTCAGCGTAAACAGAGCACTGAGCAAACAATGACACCTGAGCAAAGGGCAGCTAAACGAAGGAAACTGGAGAAAAAGTATCCCCTTCCTCCAGGAGTTGTCATCAAAACAGAACCATTAGAAAGTCCCACTACTACTACTGTCACCATCAGCACAGGTGGAAGATCCCTACTGACACAGAATCTCCAGCTCATTTCTTCTGCGGCAAGACCAGGTACCAGTATCAGAATCATCAGTCCCTCACTGGCTAGTGCACTGTCGGCAAGGAACGTTCGAGGGAATTCCAATGTTATTTACAGAGCAGCATCAGTGGGAGGCCGGCAGACCATTTTGGTTCCCACTTCCTTAGGCCTCATCACTGCCCACAGGTCATCATCATCAGTGACAACTGCAACTGTGTCAGTGACCTCAACGACCAGTGCTCCAATTACTACTACAGCAAATTTGGCATCAACTACAGCTGTCACTTCAAGAACAGCTTCCCTTACAACTTCAGCTGTAACAATCGGTAGTGAGTCTACCACGTCAGTGGCAACTACATCAGCAGATGACTCTGTGACGACCATTGTGGTGTCGAGCTCATTCCCCTCATCAACTACAAACTCTCTTTCAGTGAGTGTTGGCGGCACACCCACAACTTGTGTCTCTACTGCAGTCAGTGAATCAACAACAAATGTAGTATCAACCTTGGAATCTGGTATACCTTGTCCAGATGTTTCAGCTCCAGATAGTGAGACCTCCTCTGTAGTTATGTCCACTTCTGCCCCTGGCTCCCCAACAGTTGCAGTGACCACTACAGTTCCCATCACTGCAGCATCAGTCACTGTGAGTGAGTCACTGGACTCAAACACAAATTCAGAAGAGAGGTCAGTCCCATCAGTTGATCCAGTCACTGATGATGAAGTAATATCAATGGAATTGTCTTCAACCAATGATTCAAATCCCAGTGTGACAACTTCAGAAACAACAGAGACTTTGGCCACAGCCATTCCTATTTCATCCTCAAACTCACCATCACCAATAACTGTTGTTTCAACCAGCACTACAGCATTGCCAACTCATACCAGTACTGATGTGACTTCTGGAGAATCTCTTGAAGCTTCCACATCTGAAAAAGACAAATCAAACAGTAATGACAGTACCAAAGATTTACCTACCTCATCAAACATTGATTCAAATTCAACCTCAGCACCGACAGCCTTACAAGAAGCCTCAATAGTTACAACTACTACTAGTATTGTCTCATCTGTTTCAGAAACTGCTTCATCCACAACTCCATCAGGGCCAGAATCTTCGTCAACAGCAGCTATTTCTTCATCATCACCAAAACCAACATCCACCCTTTGGTCCGCATCAACTGCAACAGATACAGACAACTTGAAACTGGCCCTTGAAGGTCTCAGGAAGTTTGTCCAGGCCCAGCAGGCCCTGGGCTTGAAAGGGGAGAGACTAGACAAGCTGAACGAATTACTACGGAAAAAAGAACAACATCTGGAGGAATTGATGAAAGGGATGGAAAAGAATACAGTGTTGGCCTCAGAGACTGGAAATGGCAACACAGAAAATGAGGTCAGTGAAAATGGGCAGGAGGTGACTGATGGACCTGGTGGTACTGAGGCAGATCCATGGGTTATAGATTAAAACCAGCAGTAGATAATGTATCGTGGGTTTAGTGTTTGACTCTTCAAACTGCAGGAATCTCCATCTGTCATATAAACATATGACCAGAGCTATCTTTCTATTGTACAGGGTCTTTTCGGATCATCTAGATATTGCATTACTTCAGATATCTCACATTTATCATCAAACAGTTACAAGGAGCTTCTCTGTGATCCCTAGAACTACATGTAAGACAATTTACACAGTGTGTACTAAGTTTGTAGTTGTTATTTGCTATTTGATAGAAAGCATGTATATATTATTGTTCTGAATTTTGCAGCAGAAATGGAAGGATTGTATAGGACTGATTTTTATCATGTTAAGCACCATGATATTCAGTTTAAAACACCCCCACATTGTATCATGGCATATGCACTCGTGCAAAAAGTTAATGTCATCACATCTAAATTTTGGTATCTGTAAAGTGTGCTGCCTGTTCAAACATCTGCGTGTAAATCACTTCCATAGTCTCTTGGGGAGAGGTTGGAGGAGTGGAAACAGAAATGGCCTTGCAAGGTGTATGAGAGCCACAAGATGAAATCAGGTGCTCGTCAAACTTTGGCCATCAAAAAGAAAATTCATCTTTTTTTTTTTTTTTTTGTTTCAATTTTTATTTTTTAAAAATTTTTTCTTGCCCAGGACCAATTAAACATGTATTTAAAACTTACCTTTACTGAAGTTAATTGAGTAGAAGTAAAAAAATGATGGTTTAATGACATGACCTAAATGAAAATTAATCGCGATTAACAAAGCTGATTGGCCATTATCTAACTAGGTTCAGCTGCAGCAACAGGTCACCTTGTTGTCTTTAATTGCCGTCTTGACTCCTATTCAAAGCATGACAAATATTTTCTCACAAATGGAAATGGAAATTATAAGCTTTATCGTGATACCAATAGTCCAGTGTGTAAAAAATTGACCAGTTCCTGTTTTCATCGTGTTACATCTCATGCGAGTCAACTGTTTTTCTCTTTGGCAGCATCATCTATAATGGGCTATTAATCTTTCTGTCTTTCTGTTAGAATTGCCAAAATGAATTTTTATCACCCTGTTGGTCAGGCTTTGCCTGTCTGATAAAGGACTGGAGTCCCAAATAGTGATTAAAAAATTGTCAAAATCATTTTTGGACCTGTTAGTTATCCTGATGAATTTAGCCTGTTTTTGTCTTCTTTTTTGATTCTTGGTTCACTTTACAAATTGTGAGGAGTTTTTGCTACGACAGGCATTGTTTGTTTTGTTTTGTTTGATCTCAAACAGGACCTGCATCAAAGCCAAGGCTAAGAAATAACATTACTCTGGAATTAGTGTCATGTATATGTATGACAAATTTGCAGAATGTCCTGTGCTGACAGATGTCAAATGAGATACAGTGATTATTACATCACCAACTCCGTGCACAACTTATGTGAATAATTTTATAAGGAATGTTGGAGAACTGAGCAGGGAATGAGCATCCAAGTTTTTATCCATGAAGTAAATATAATATGCTTTAGTTTGTTACTTTCAGCAGTCCACAATCCACCCTACTTTAATAAATTACCTGTTACCGGAGAGAAGCATTTTTAACAAATCATGGTAAGTTTGAAGATGTGTTTTCTCTTTGTCTGGTACAGGCAATGTTGTAAATGTTGAGCATTTACTTTTTTCTCTTTTTTTTTTTTTTTTTCCTTCATGTCAAAGTTACAGATTGTTTTCCTTCTCCGTCTTGAACTGTCCTTCATGCTGCGGCTTCCATCATTTGCTGTATGGAATGATGCTTGTAGAGCGTACTTTGCAGTTCTGGTGGTTTTCTTGTTATTGTCTTTAAAATTCTCTCAGGGCAAGACAACTCCTTTCCTGGTCGTACATTTGATTTTGAGAACAGATTTTAGTCAGCAGGCTCTTTAAGTGTTTCTAGTTTGAAAATATTTGAATGGAATGGATGAATTCTTCCTAGAAACGGAGTAGATTATATATTTTAGAAAAAAGAATTCTAGAAAGTGATGAAGGTGATTTTTTTTTTTTTTTTCCTTTCTATTTTGTTTTCCAAATATTTGGGGTTTGTGTTCTCATATATTTGAACATTTGTGTGGTGATTGGCCTTGTTTTCCCATTTAATTAAACAGTGAATTCAGCAATGTTAGTGTTGTTAAGAGAACATGGATTTTGTTGCAAGCATGTTCATATAATTAGTTGTGAAAGTATTGTGAAAAAATTGTGATTGCATGTCATCCAGATTCATGGCGATCAGTGCCGTATCATTCCAGTGAAGGAGTTGGGTGGTGGGTGTATGTCAGCAGGGATCCTCAAAGAAAAGTAATACTTTTCATACCTGTTGAATGAAAAATACCATGCACTATTGTGATATAGCTGAATTAAAAATTTGTGGAACTCTATGTTTATCATTAATGACATCTTTGTTGATAGAACTTCAATCCTATGGTTATAACAAAATTGTTTGATTTGCTTTTTTTTTTTTTTTTTCTCTCAAAGCTAGCAGTATTAAGGCTTGTGTAGCAAGAAAGTTGTTGACGATATAATTTTTCGCGTCAAGATTATCGTTTATATATAATATAAAAATGGGTGTCGTGAATTGATTTTTGTCCTACTGATAATCATAAGTGTATGTCAGTTCCTCATTCAATGCCATTTTTAATCTGTCAAGAATGTTGGTATCATGATTTTTTTTTAAACTCATTTTTGGTTCCTTCTGGCATGCCACACAGCATTTAGCATCATGTCATCCATTAATATGTTTTGTTTGTAGTTGTAAATTATGTTTGATGAATCTTAAGTTTTAATACATGTAATAGCTTTTTTTTAAGGACTTGTGGTAGCATGATTTAATTCTGAGAAATGCAGTTTGTAGATTGCTCTGTTACTGTGGTGATGTTGTTAAAAGACATTATATATTCTGAAGATGCTCTCAAACCTGGTGCAAAACTGGGGAATGAATGTCAACAAGATGAGAACACAGCCAATGTTATTTATTTTTAAGTAAAGGCAACTTTTTTAGAAGTTTTTATACAATTTAACGTTATGAAATGGTTTTTCATGTCTATGGGATAACACTATACTATTAGTAGTGTATCCTTGTTTGGGTTTTTCAAGTTCTTTGGTGCTGTGGCTGGAGTAAAAGATTATTTTGAGTAAAGAGATGGATAAAGATATCATTGTAAATGTCTAGTCATGTGAATACAGATAAATTTTCTGGTCCTAACTGAAGTGTTATTTAATTAAAAAAATTCCACAAGGAAACTGCTGTAGTGTCCAGTTTTCTGGTTTGATATCTGTTTATCTACTACACTGCTAACAGCAGTATGAAATATGTACAAAAAGTAACCTCTCATGTGGGGAAGGATGCACATTATATGTCTACAGTTAGTTCGCCAGCTGTTACCCCATTTCTCCTTTGTTCCAATATGCCAATTAGTGACATTATTTCACATCTATACAAAGAATCTATTGTTGGACACCGCAAGCTGCCGATTGACAGATGACCAAGCAATGAGAGAGCCCAAATCAGGCACAGTAATTTCCATGTTAATTACACTTACAGACACAATTGAGGCTTACCTTTAACATGAAGATTGTTTCGATTTTCACGATCTGTCGTAGGGAATGTAGCTTAAATAACAGGCAATGCTTTCAGTTGCTTGTTGTGGGAAAGCACAGGAAGGGTCCCAGGTGGCTGGTTTGCAATGGGCGGGATGAGTTAGGGTTGGGGTTAGTAGGGGTCATGTCGGACTGTGTCGTTGATGTTTAGCATGTATAGATTGCATACATGTATAGAAACAAATGACAGTACCAAGAGGACGGAGATGTACACATAACACAACAGTGTTATGTTATTTTTTGACCACGGTTGTGGACAGCTGAGATAACCACCACTGCAGGAGGTTGAAAAGCTTATAAA
>JBCAUA010279945.1:0-19820 GCA_038406235.1 Peronia verruculata | reverse complement strand
CCTCTTATCACCTCGTGACAAATGCTTGTGATCACAGTGTTGAACACGAGGGTAAACATGAAGCAGGAAGAATTGTACAAGTTGCGGGAAAATATGCAGAAATAATAATAATAATAATAAGATAAAAAAAAAAGAACTTTAAAAAATGGAATTGTGCAAATAATGACGGGAACGGATTACCTGCACTGCAGTTCCTTGACGTTAACAAAGCTGACGCAGATGGCGAACAACAGAATGGGTGAAGCAAACGTGGTGGACATTAAAGTCCCGGGCATGCGTATGGGGTCGGATCAAGATATAGCAGTGGGACATAACTGACGTGCTCATATAAACTACCATAAGAGATGCCGTCGCCGACGGGATGGGTACTGCTTCTGGGCGACAACTTAAAGGCATGATTTTGAATTAGACCTGGGGTTGGAAAGATTAAAAGCCTTTTTTTTTTTTTTTTCAATGCCACAATAGTTAGCTGGCTTGTTGTATAGGGAAAAGCCGATATTTAGACTTCTAGTATAATGGCGAATATATTCCCAAGGTCGATTGTGTACGTAACGCACAATAAATACCATGGATTGTTACAATTCTAATGAAGAGTAAGCGTAGGCGCCACTGTTCGGGCAAATCTCTAAATTTCCATTTTCTCTCTCAAATTTCTTCTCCCCAAACTGACTGGAAATTTAAGGCTTAATTAAGCTTAGGTGATTCTACTTTCATAGAACTGAAAAACTACATACATGAATAATAAATGACTATGCTTACACCAGTGAGCCGACAGGGTAGGACCTAACGGACTCCAGCAAAAGCACTCATAATGCAATTTAGGCCTATTTTTGAACACTTGACATCATGGTATGTATCCCACCCAGAGTCTTCAGCAAGGTTATAACTGCAGGCAAGCAGATTGATGACAGCAACTCACTAGTTAGGCATCTTCGTGGGTATACATTAGTACACGGTTTTCAAAAAGTGGGTGTAGTCAAGAATATATCAGTGATTGTAGTCAAAAGAAAGAAAAATAAGAAATGTCTGATCATATGACCGCTCACAAAAGCCATGAAGTAAAAAGACGGTTAGCCGTCGGTTAAGAAAATATCTGGAGATGCATGTGACTATATACATTGATTGGTAGGTGACCGCCGGGGGGAAAGGCACGCAAGACATGCTCCTAGGCTGAGTTTTGACTTTATACTCGGGAATTGTCAATTCTGTCTCAGAGAGAGCCATCATTGGCCGCAATGTACATGTTCAGACTCTCCACTGCGGACGTGCTGTATGACCCCAGAAATAGTCTAAGGTATTGGTGGTGGATAGTGTCAAACTATTTGAGGTAGCATTGCTTAGCCCAGCCGTTCGATGTATATAGTATGTAACTCAGCCGTAGACAATGCTATCGTAGTCAGTTTGGAGCAGACAAGGAACGATACAGGCGCAGCATGGAGTCTGTGGTAACACCCCATTATGATTCCACACTGCCCTAGGTAAATTGAGTGCTATAGGGGAAATAGTCCTCAGGGATTAGCATGAGAAAATAAAAGTGAGTTTTTACATGTACGCTGAACGTATTTACGCTAAACGTATTCACCGTGGCACTGGTGGGCACAATATTGCCGTAATCTTGTTGATCTGCCGTTAAATCCCTACGCAAACAAAACAAGGACATGAAAGAAATCTTTGGCAATTAAAATTCGACGAAGAGCAGGGGTAGATACCGCTGCGTGTTCCTCATTTCCTAATTCAAAACTAAGCAGACACTCAGCTTCCTTAGGATTGAAAGATAACACCCACTGAAAAGAAAAATGCGATTGTTGAATCAGCAAACCTATACGAATTATTTCAGATGTAATAATTTAGAGTAATTTGTAAATGACTTCTTCGGAACAGTGCCGGTGAACTGTTATTTTATTGTTATTATTTTTTAAAATTTTCTCAACTCAAAATCTATCTTGACGATGCAACTTTCATAAACAAGAAGAACAAATCACCACATTGGAGGAACCGTGACTCTGGACTTTTCAGATATAAAACATAAAAGAAGAAGGAGAGGAAATGCGTTTTATTACAGATAAAAAGTAAACAATCCAAAAACTATGCCCTTGTGGAAAACAAGGCAAAAGAAAGGGAAAATCGTCACAAAATCTGTGCTGTAATGGCTGCGTGCCAGCAAACTAGTTATTCTCTCTCTCTCTCTCTCTCTCTCTCTGGCTCCTAGGCACAGGCGAGAACAAGAAACTACGAGTGCGTATACGTCAATCCTTTTATATCCCCCTCAACCTCTATCACCTTCTCTGATTTCTCTTGACAGGCACACACACACACACACACACATGCACACAAAAACACACACACACACCTTCACACACACAACCTAGGGAGATAAGGCGTACGGATTCATAACACAACAATATTCTGGCCATAAAAGTGCCTCCTGATTTTTGGTCAGAAATGTTATGTATGGGCCTTGAAAAAATAAGCCATTCGTGGCGCCGGTTGGTGATAAAGTACATGCACTATGCCACTGTACCCTTTAACATCGCATTTGTCAGTTTTACAATGGCTTCTCGACGCACAATTTCGTGCCTAAGATAAGGAAGCTAAGTGTACTGCACAAAGAACACATTTCAACGATAAGGCTTACTTCCAACATTCAGTACCACGTTTGTTGTTTTCCCGTGTTCTTCTTTTTTCCGATACATGCATTAGTCATGAATATAACATGTGATGGGACAGTTGGAGGGAAGGGCGGGGGGGGGGGGCTGGTGTATGGGAATAGGGAATACGTGTACCGCACCAGTGCTTCAGTTAAAACATATTGGGAAATGGTACTGTTCACTACGTTATAAGAAATCATTTCATGTACATGTGGTTATCAGAGGTAAAACAGCAACTACAGTCCAACAAAACTGAGACGAAAGCTTGCCTGTCCTGTCAATATTTCACACAGGGCTGTATAAGGAAATCAGCAACTACATTTTCATGAAGGCTAGTTAAGTTATATCTGGTCCTGACAAGACAAGTCTGTTCAGATACAAGAACTACGGTACGCTTTTTATGGCTCTTGTCGGGTTGTAACAGTGAGAACAAATAATTTATCAGCAATGAAAAAAGAGAGGGTCTGGATTTATGAGAATAAGTGGTAGGTAGAGGAATCTATTAGTGAAAAGCTGATACATGTGCATGTGTCATGTAGGCCTGTACATCCTGTCCTGTATAGGCTAGGCGGTTCCTCCAAGTGTACAACTACTACAGTATAACCAGTGATGAGTACCACCCAATCGGCATCTGACAAAAATAAAGCTTTCGCAACAACTCACGTTTCTGAAAGTCACCTGATCATTCTGCAGTTTGATTCTTCCTTTATCTCTCTCTCATACTCTTTCCCGTCTCCTCTTTGTCTTCTCCATCACACTCTCTTACTCTCCCTCTTTCTCTGTACTGTTAATGATAGAAGCGGTAAATAGCCTAATTGAAAGAAATTGCCTAGATCTAAGTGAAGAAAAATGGACCCATTCATCAACGCACCAAAACAAACTTCTAAAAGTGGATTGAACATCATGTCTCATCAGCAACATACTGAGTAAAAGGAGTGAACGCATGTCTCGGGAGGTAAATTACCTATTTTGCATTTCTTGCAATTTGGTATTAAATCACGAAAGAAAATCCTGTTTACTATAATTAAACCTATGTTAACAAATGCTGGCTAGTGTGAAAACAGTATAAAATCATTTGTAATTTGTGAGTAGCACTTTTTTTGGCGGCAATTTATTGGGGGAGGGGGGCGGTGCATTTTTGTGCAGTTTTTGGTGCCTTTTTTGGGCCTTTGAAAATGACATTTTCTCCGATCACAGAAAAACCATTCTGAGACAGAATAGTCATATTGTCATAATTACCCAGAATATTAGTGTAACTTTTCATTCAATGGGCGGTAAAATGAACTTCCACTTTCTTGTAAAAGTGAAAATCATATCATTCTTTTCATTTCTCCTGCTTCAGAGCATAAATATGAACTATTTGTGGTAGAAAAGGTCAAAGACACTATTAATATAGACAGAGAAAGGTGGAGGTCAATGTAGTCCCCCAATATCCCGTAAGTGACTCTATGGCAGCCTTTGTTGATGAAAGGCGTCAAAGAGAAAAACTGAGAAAAGGTATGAACGGAAAGACAGGAAAAGAACAAATGGCACGGAGAGAGCGCTAGTGTATGTAAATGCTCCTTTAAGGCTAAAATTTAAAAGCAAAGTAAAATAACTATGACTCCATGTCAGTTTTTGCCGTTGCTACTTACTTTATTGATGTATTTATTTATTCCTTCACTTTTTTCACACATTATAACTGCATTTAAAGAGATTTGACATATAAGTACCTAAATCTAGACATATTGTTACATAGACTTGGCGCGCCTGGGCAATGTATGGCCTAGTTTGTACAAAGCGTCTGTGTCCCTAAGTCATGAATCCATAGATGCACATGAGACCAAGCGCATCAGGGCAACTCCTGGCCGGGTTTGAACAGAGCGTCAATGTCCCAGGTCAGGTATCCATAGATATACCTAGCCCTCTAGAAAATTGCATCGCTCGCAAACGCGTTGCGGCCGCGATTTTGTTCCGTGCCACGATTGTTTTCCTCAATTTGTGCCTTTTTCCCTGAATAATTTAAGAGAAAACCAATCGAATCTGTTCAATGACGAGCACATGATCAATCCTCTAGTGAATAGTGTCCCTTCCCTAATCGCCAATTTTTTAAATGTTCATAATTATTATGACACTGGAGAGCGGTAGATTTAGACTGTATAGTGCATGGTGGATTTACGTGCATTTTAAGATTAAGTCCCTAAGACTAAGAGATCTTCGACGAATGATTGATTCTTCAATTTAAGAAAAAAAGGCGCCAGCCCTAAAGTACAGTCAAACAGATGTTACTTCCCTACTCAAAATTACCCTATTGATGCGGATTAAGATCTAACGTAATCAAAGCAAATCGTCGAAAATGGTGAGACAGACAAGTAGCAGAAAGAGGCTGTCAAAATCTAGCGGTGTTTTGTTTGGATTTTAGCCAGCAAACATACCAGCTAAGGTTAGGTCTTGACCTACTGTAGTCTTGGTCCATGTTTTAGGACAGTGCTAGTATGCTGGTGTGGCAGATGGAAGCTTCTCTCTATCGCGCAGAGGGAGGTGTCTCTGATCAATTCTGCAGATGCTAAACTTGAAAGCAACTTTTCCATCTTCAACTTCAGTGAGATTTTGCCAAACGGAGTGCAGATTTTTTTTTCTTTCTTTCCTAAGCATAAAAAATTTAAAAAAAAAATAGAAAAGCTAAGATTTTTAACAAAATATTTGTCGCAAGTGAACCTTCTGTGAAAATTTGTTTCTAGTAGGCCTACTGATTTTCTTGTCAGTCTCCTAAATGATCAATGACTGGGAATATCATTTTTATTCAATTGTGAAACAGCTCTCTAGTGGATACCGGAACGGTGACGCTTAATGAACAGAAAGAGAAAGGAATGGAACATCAAATCTCAGATGTTTCATGAATCCTACATGAATTTATTCTTTTGCAATTAAAATTGTCGTACATCAAATTGTAATCGAACTTTACAATACAAAGGACGTACTACTGTATCAGCTAATTCTGCAAGAAGCGAGGTCAGCAAAGTTTTTTTTTTCTCTTATTTAACTTGCAATTTTTTTGGCAACTTTGGGAGATATTTGCATGCAAATTTTTAGTGTTTCAAATGCAAAATTTTTGTCATTTCAAAATGCAATTTTCTGTGGGGTTAGATAAATGTTTAATTTATCTTTTTGTTAAGAAGCCTCCAGCAGTGTATGTTTTCCTGTGGAGAAAAAGGGACATTTTAAGGGGGTCTATAGGAAGATAGACAGAGATCAAACAACGCATTTGTAGAGGTCTTTGTTTCACTACAAGCATTTTTAAATGGATATCTTCATATTCATTATTAAGGGATGGATTGGCAATTTTGAAGATATGGCACTAAATGTGAGTGAAATTAAAAGCGGTGATCGATTGTTACATAGTTTATCAAAACTCTTGTTGATTTAGACATCTACGATACGTTCTATATACGTCTTTCAACCTCCTGATGGAGGTTATCTCGTTAGACATCTAGCACAATGCTATACAGTTTAAGTTTACGAGTTCGAAATGGTTTTTTTTTAAATGATCTAACATTCAAATGACGTACACGAACTGCATGACAATAAATTCAGTTTAATGTATGCATTTTGAAAAGTAAGTCATGTCATAACGCTCAAATAGTACATTTTCATGAAATACATGTTTATGTACTTATTTTTGCAGAGTACTTAAGGGCTAACTTTCTTGGATTTATACGGCCCATAAAGATACATCCAATTCGAGTTTCACAAGTTGTAAGAGGACAAACACTATGATTAAATCATAAATGAGGTCCATTGTCCTATTTTGCAATCCACCTATTGAGACAGGCTCAGGTATAAAGGAGTGAAATTGAGACGAGATGAGCAAGACGCTCCAGTGATCTTAAAAAAAAAGTAAAAAAAGGGAGTCACTGAGTATCTGATGTGGAAATTTATAATCTAAAAAGTTCATAACGAACAACTTTGGCATGCAAAACAGCAGCAACAACAAAACAAAAACAAAACAAAAAACTTGCGATAATAATTCTTTTTTTTTTTATTACTTCACAAATGTGGATGATGACATTATGGATGTGTTCCAAACAAAAAGGATTAAGTATATCATTGAGAGAGCAAAGACAAGAGCAAAGTTGCTAGAAGATAACAACGTAACAATGGTATAAACTAGACAAAAGGAAATATTCTCTAGCAGACATTCGAAACACTTGACAACGAACACAGGCTCCAAGATGCAGATTATATCCACACACACACGCAGACACACACACACATAGAACCTATAAATCACAATTGAAAATCAGTACTGTGCTGGAAAGCCTGAAAACTGTGGTCTTGTTTGTCCTTCCCAAATGTCATGGACGCCGGACTTTCACTTGAAAACCCTGACTGTTTTTGTGGACAATTAGTTCAGTTTCTTGTGGGTGGTAGGGGTGAAAGTTCTCAGTGACCGGGCTGTTCCAGTAAATGTTCGCTGATACGATGTTCTGGGGGTCGGTGTTCTGTTAGGATTGCTGAAGTCCATTCCGTTGTGTCTGAACTTACAGTAGCCATTGGTCCACTCCAGATTGTCCATAAATGACCAAACTGTATAAGTCTTGAGAGCCGCACTGTCCATTATGGTAAATAAAAGAAATTGTGTGTGTGTGTGTGTGTTAGAGAGAGAGAGAGAGAGAGAGAGAGAGAAAGAGAAGAGAGAGAGAAAAAAAAAAACACAGGCTCAGAATCACGGTGTTTTGGTATTTTATAATCTTTTCGTCTTGATACTTTGTCCCATCTTTAGATCCTGGAAGAAAAATTGAAAACAATAACAACAACAAAAAACCACACACACACACACACACACACACACACACACACACATACACACACACACACACACAAACATGACCTACTGTTATTGCGTGGAATACAAAAAGAGGGGTGAGGGGGAGCAGGAGTAGACCTTCAGTTTGCCTCATCTCTAGAAATGTAAAGGGTTCGAACAGGTAAAAAAAAAAACAAACTTGTACCTGGCTGAGTTCAAGTTCCTCTTCAAATTGTAATAAAGAATACAGCGTGTACAATGTACCCAGCATATGCTGTCTTAATGCTGAGCTCTCTTTTGTAGAACTTGGATGCATATCACTGGGCGGAGAAAGCTTGGTCCTTAAATAAGCAGTGGTTTCTACTCAGACTTAGAGTTCAGCAAAGTTCCTTTCTATCACAGGCTGTGTTAGACAAATGGGCTATCATTTCTCGCACTTTAACTCCTAGCCCGGGATCGTTCTATGACTAGGCCCAGAGAGCCAGAGTATCATTATCAAAAAGTTTAGTCAGTCTGGGGGCGAGCTAAGGTTAAGTGAACATGCTCTTATTCCCCTTCCTATGTCCCCCGCCTGCCTTCCACCCTTCCCCCAAACACGCACACACATGCACATACATGGATATATATACACAATGTGTGTGTGTGTGTGTGTGTGTGTGTATACCACTTCAAAAGCAGTTTTACAAATTTCAGATATGCACACAGACTGGGTAGGAAAGAGAATGCCAACTGCTATTTTTTCTTTTTTTTTTTTTTGGTCAAAACAAAGAGCTTGAAAACTTTCACTGCCGCATTTCATTTCCTTCAAAAAAAGCTGATCATATTTTGTCCTCTTGCTGATCTTGAGCTGAATTCTGAGACCTTACAAATAAACAGTTTTTAAAGTCAAATAAGACCTGACAGTATTTTCAACTAACTCATACAGCTCCCGATTCCTGATTCTGTTGCCTTGACACAATTGACCTCAAATAATTCAAACATGTATAACTGGATATCATAGCTTTTTCAAACAAAGCTCAGTCCTAAATTTATATTTCTATGATCTGTCTCTTTCATGTAGATGTATATTATATAATTTTAACAAAGCCTGATTTATTTATCAAACAGATTTGAGTGTGGCAGGTTACAAAATAAACTAACATGCAGCCAGATATAAACATATGTCGCTGAAGTATACAGGTAACTTCGTTTTCAATTCTCAAAGTGAACGCAAGACTATACAACAAAATGGATGAGTTGCGAATAGGAGCCGCCATCACTGTCTGCTTTCAACAGGGTGTGGGAAGGGGGTATAACTGGTCATTTCAGAATTTCAGCAAGTGAGAGTAGCGGTGGAAAAACTGAATTAATCACACCTGGCCATTTGACCAGGATGAGACTATAAAGTTATATAACATGGAAATTCCAAGAACTAAAAGCATCCAACCGGCAGTGCTTTCAGCATAATCAACAGGCGTAATTAGATTAGATCTAGACTCTCATTTCCTAGATCTAGATCTAGATCGCGAACAGCTGCTCTCTTACATTAGTTTTGCCGAGATCATTAGTACGTTATTTGTTGTCAGTGCTCTTTAAGTGCTGATTTTCTATCAACAACTCTCGCGCGACTGCAGGTTGTCGGATGTGAGGAATTTTAAGGGCTACAAACTTCGACCTCGATCTTCAAACAGTCGCCGAACAGTCCAACTATAGACTAGATCTACATTTATGCCCGAGGTAGGAGGATAACTCTTTCGTACTCTCGTTTTTCACTGTCATCGTACGAAATTAATTGTATGGCACATTATTATAAAACTGTGATTGTCTCCTGGATTCAGTAAAAGTCTGCAGTTGAGCGGCCAAAAGTAGGAAAGTGGCGACAACCAAAACGTGGGAATTCCGACTAAAGTCGGAAGTTTAACATCCCTGTAACCAAGCTTCAAGAGATGCTACTCCAATGGAAATATATCTATCTACACTCTCTAATCCAGAGGGAATTTGTCCGTGACGGACTCGTAGGCCCAGAGCATGTCTTTAAGACCTCGTTTAATTTTGTCCCGTCGTTTCGTATTTTGTACAGCTGAGATAACCACCATGACAGGAGGTTGAAAAGCTATAGAAACCGTAACCTCGTAACCCACTGGGACAGCAGAGAAAACAGTATCAGATCATCTCCCCCTAGAAACAATATAACACAGGAGTAACATGATGAGACAAAATGTGGATGACTTTATGCACACAAACGGACTGGAACAAAATGTTGTAATAAACCTCTGACTAAACAAAAGACTGAGAGGCCCTACAATTAGTTCCATGCATTGATTAGCTGACCAAAGGACAACACATCTGACAGTGGGAACAAATTCAGAGACAAACCTCAAAAAGCCACCGGCTATTCACAATAAGAAGGAAAGAAAAAATAAGGCGGTAGAGCATGCAAAATACAATGAATCATAGTAGTGGAGGGAAGATTAAAAAAAAAAAACATAATTCTTGCAAAAATCTAACACGAGAAACCAAAGTACAACATCACATAACTGCCATGAAAACTAACAGCAAGAAGTTGAAAGGCGTAAATTATTATTATAACCATAGTATAAAAATAGAAACTGGAATAGATTTAGCAGAGCAAATAAAGAAGTACAGAAATCCACATAGCAAGAACTCGTAGTCAGGATTTGTTTTTAAAAAATATAACATGGAAGATTGTGGTACTTCACTGACAGGTGAAGAAAGGGAAAAAGAGAATAGAGACAATATCATGAATTAAAAGACAACATAAAAGAAAGCCAAAAACTGAACAATAAGACATCAATTTACATAAAGGAATTAATAACCATCAAAACTGCCAACACACTTACACATTACAAGGAAGACGAATATAACAATCGTTACAGAGTTGTTAGCAAAGATTAAAGAGTAAGTGATTTTTAAAGAGAACGAGAGCGTAAATAACAGAAGAAAATAAGCTATTTACAACCATGTAAAAAACAACGTAGGACAGTTAGTGTAATGTGGATATCCCAAAATATATTTGCCATTATAGAGAATGAGATGGCTGATAGTCTGCCCAAATAAGCAACAACACACACTGAACCAGACAATGCAGAAATGGGGTTAGGGAAAATGGGAGACAACGATTCTTGTGACTGTGATAATTTTACAAAAAGAGAACAGAAGAAGTCTATTATTAGTACCTTAGTAGATCATGTTGTAAGAAAGAGTTGCCAAGGAGAGCTGTTGTGAACGTAACCACAACAGACAGATAAGAATTCATGACATAGCACAAACTTGGTTGGGGGGGGGGGGCGAACAGGAAGGAAAAGGGGTGGCGGGAGGGATATTTGAAATGTGTACCTAAGTTCTTATGGTTGATTTACCTTAAAGTCTGCCAGGCATAGACAGAAGCGCAGTGACTTGTGATCAAAGTCCTTAATGCTTATGGGCAGGCAAGATGTTGACATACACATTAAAAGACCTGGAGAAGCAAATACATGCTAGAAGTTAAATACTGCCAAACTTGCCCAAAGGTTAGGACAGTGAGTGATTCATATAGCCATGATCAAATTCTCATTATTCCTTTTAGTCTGCCTTATCTACAATGCCTGTGCAAAATATTACATACGTGTAAATCAATGTCTCAGAATGCACAATTATACTGGTGACAGAGGTATTGGTCTTGTCCAAATATGGGTGTTATCAGGTTAGATCCGCCAGCCCTGAGAATTCAGTTGTGCCAGACAGCAGGGCCTAAAGTAATGTTAGATAAAACAGGCATATAAATCATCATATCATGCAAAGGATTTCTTTGTTTGCCAAGCTGAGGTGCAACGAAATTTTAAAAAAATAATAACTGACTTGTTTTCTGTCAGTGGAGCAAAGGAGTCAAATTATCCGGGACGACGGCAACATCTCGGGATAAGTCCCATAGCTGACAAGATCCATGAATATTAGACGTCCTCATAAACATCAGGACTATTTCAGAATTTTTGTGACTACTTTTTTATTTCTAAACCTTCACTGACCCCCCCCCCCCTACTATTCCCTTATGGCCCATTCTGTAAATGCATGGGATATTTCCCAAGGGCTTCAAAGTGGGGGCAATGAACTATCCAGCTCTAAAACCACCAGAAAAAAAGGCATAGAAAAAAAAAATGATTTACAGGAATAGCTACAATGTTGATCCTCTCAATGTAGTAATGTGGTTTTAATTGCTCTATACTATATATTAAATGTAATAGAGGAATTTGAATCAATCCCTCTGCGAGAAAAATGACATGTAAAGTGAAAAGTAATTACGATTACATGTAGGTCAGTGACATCTGTTTTTATACGTGTGAGAAAGCGCCTTCCTGGTTAGTTTTCGAAATAAAGATGACTTCAACGAGAAATATTTCAACTTTACATTTCAAATATGACTAAATTTTCTTGTAGATGTCACTGCAGCTCAAAGTGACATTGATGACAGAAACTCTAAAAATAACCTCAATGTAAAAGTTGGCTTGACCTAATTTAGCAGAGTTCAAGTGTTGATGATGTCAGCCCCATGACGTGATCGGGTCATCAATATAAGTTGTAACAAAACGCTATATTAATGATCCAGTGACAGTTTAATTAATCTTTACTTAAACACTCACCCTGTGGTGCCAGACGAATATCTCTGAGGATATTGCAGTAATCGATACTAGGTTTGTGTAATGACTCAAAAGCGTTGTCAGCTTTGGCTCAGTTCCAGAGACCAGAGAATGGAATCGATCCTGGTCATCAACCTATGATACAGGTATACGACATGACAGTGTGACACCGAGTGCTAGCAGATAAATTGCACTTTATTGGTTTGCTGTCAGAGATAAAACTTTGAGGGGGTAAATTATCTCTCTTTTTTTCTTGTGTGGATACTTGCGTCACCCAATCTCAATGTTTACTTTCTCAGCACTTCTTTATGTTTTTTTTCGCTAAGTCATGAGAGTTCACTCAGTTCATATGATCCAATGTCTATCTCAAATTGTCTTTCACTGTCCTCTCCTACTCTTTTTCTCAGACTTCGCTGCCTCTTCATCTATTCTGTTCTATCTCTATCTCTCCATATCTTGTATTCTCTCTCTCCGTCACACAATATGTCCCAGCCGCTCTCTAAAGTTTGCCATAACTCACGCTACTCTTCTCTATCTGTCTCTCTGCAGCTCCTCCTCCCATCCCTTCTCTCCATCATCCATCGTCCCCCCCCCCCCAAAAAAAAGAAGAGAAAAATGAAAAGAAGTACCAGAATCCACAACAATGAAGTTACAAAAACAACGACACAAGTTGTATGGAAAATGACATGAAAAAAGGTAATGTCGAAAGCACAGTCTGACTAATCCATACTAGGCAATCGTCTCTCCTGCACACCGGTTGCTCCAATACAAATATTTCTGGAAACCTGTCCTGATGAATATATTCCACTTTTCTATTAAGCATACACAGCCAATAGCCCCTCCGTGTCCCCTCACAGATCTTACGTCATTTATTAATCCTTGCATTTATTCAACCAAAATCAACAGTGATTGCAACAAGTAATAATTTCTTGATGTTCATATATAATACATATATATTTTACACGCATACACATATACATACCTACCTACTGCCAGCCTTCTTGCCTAACTAAACACAAATACATACACAGGGATTGACACTCATATATACAGACATAATTATATACATGTACATGTGGTGTAGTGTACGATAATGGTGACATCATATTTCACATTTTCAGGGCTAAAGATCATCAGTAAAATGATGTGTGATAACTATAACATTTAAAACATAATACTTTGGTTTATTTCTAGTGAGTAGTGTCATCAATATAGCACTTCCTTTTTATTTTATTTTCTCACCCAACATACATTTCCCTTTTTGTCGATGTTTTTTCTACTACTCAAAACACAAGATCAAAGGTTAACAAAATAAAATAGCTATTATAGAAACATGAGTGTGGTGATTGTGCCTTGCAGCTATCATAAAATATGATTGTTTTCAAGTCTTTTCACAGAATGAAAACTAATAACAACTTAACATTAAAAGTCAACTCTTCACAGTTGATGTCCTTTCACTTTTTTCTTTTCATATTTCTTTCTAACATTATCTCAAATAGTTAAATTTGATGCTGATGTCAAACCAAACACTCATTCTGAATACGACCTGATTCAGTGCTGGGGTCTCTACTGGGCATTTCCAATTATGTTGTCAAACTTAATATTGTGTGGCATTGGCAGTCAGGTTGTTGAGGGCACTACATTCTTAAATTTTACAATAGCACTTGAACTCTGATCCCGGCAACAGTGTCAACAAATGCACACAGAACGGGAATTCCTAGGATGAGACACCTTGAACTTTGGATTTTCATCTGGGTTTGATGTAACGCCAGGGATTCCTTGAGTCAGGAATTCAGCAGAAGGCAAACTATACCCAATACTTATGCATATATATGGCCTTCCTAGTCATATCACTTGTATGACTCATGACGTTAGTAACTGGATGTATGAAAGTTTCAGTATTTATTGCCTTCAATAAGTTTAAGAACCACTGATCTAGAATGATGATCTCTCGTAGATAAGCCAGGCAGCCCCAGTGTTTTTTTTTTCTCTCTTAATCCATTTAGGACAATCTGCTCAAAGAGTTGCTCATTTTGTATTTTGTCTGATCATCTTTATAATAACACGTCATGTAGATCGAAAGTGACACCTTCATAATGACAAGCCATATACATGTAGATCTAAAGTTACACGGTCCTGGCCGCACTAAATATATCATTATAACATAGTCCTGGACTTTCAGGTGCTGTCTGACACTTTCATAGGGTTAACACTAATATACAGTTAATTCTCTCATACTGATAGCTGGCCAAACTGACTCAGGCATACATCCCGTGGAGTAACCTACCGGGAAGTTCCCAAATGAATGGAGACTGTAATGCCATAAATGGGGTCATAAGCAGCTTTAGGCTGACTACCAACTGATTGTTGCTGCTAACAGACGTCGTCAATGTATTAATTATTGTATATTGAGCACACAGTTATGAAGGAATATTGGACCAAAGAACATACTTTCACCTGGACCAGCAAGCTGCAATGGTTGAGTGCCAAGCAGGTGTCTCTAGAAATTTCTTAGTCTCTCAAGAAAAGGAGGTCTTGAAAGTACCATAGTTTTAGCTCGAAAGCTTTGTCAGTTCCAGCGCCTGGCAGTTTTGACTGTTCCTGTTCTTTTCTAAAAAATGAAAATTGCTAATTTTCTTTGATACAATATCCTTGCTTGCTTGCAGATCAAACTGCCTACAAAATTTACAAAAGTTTATCACATGCTTCATTTCTTGAAAATTTGTTGTTGTAGTCTGGATTAAAATTACCATAAGCTCTCCATGGAACTGTAGATTTCGATGAACTGAAGAGTTTTTTTTTTTTTTTTAGCAATGACGCCTTGAAATAAGCCGTCTTTCAATTTTATAAAAACCAAATACACAGGATCTACAGTTCATTGCTAAAGGACAACACAACACAAAATGCCACTGCATGTGTTTACGTATCATCATGAGCCAATCAAGAACACGGTGATCACAGTCAATACAAGAACAAAACACACAATGAATGATACAATCAAGAAGAAATAAAAAAAGACGATTATTTTATATCTTTAAATACAGCAACAAAACAGGTCACTCTGGAGCCATTTCACTAATTTTGAAATTCTAATTCTGATTTTGAAATTATTTTTCTTCTAGAATGTCATTTTCGAGAAGTTTATAAAAGAGTATTTCTTCACCGGCGGCTAAAAGATGAAAGATCAAAGAATTTCCTTTTGTCAGGCAGAGTGGTCGGAAACTATCAGGTAGTGCCTTATGATTGAGGGTGTCCGGATTGATGGACAGCTGGTTGACAAAGGACTGAAGATTTCTTCATGACACATTCCGGATGGACTGACGTTCAAATGAGACCCAAAACTGGCGGTCCGGATTGACTGAAGTTGTAATATCTCTTTTACACTTTAACAGTTGGTTTAAATCAGAGCATCAAATTGTTTTCACAAAAAAGTCAGAAAATTTGTCCCCACCTCCCCCTTTTATAACGGCACTTTGATGCTGTCCCGTCATGTAAGACTAAGACACTTTTTAAAAATCCAGGGCGCAGCCCGGTTACATAAGTATACAACACTTTACAAAATCTAGGGTTTTCATGTTATAAGTGTTCATTGTTTTGAGACAACATTGCAAGTTTTCACGTTCTTGGGATGGGACTAAAAATTTATACAACATATGGAAATTCCAAGAGCTAAAAAGATCCACCACGTAGTGCCGTCACCATAATTATCAAGCGCAATTAGATTAGATTTAGATCTAGATTTCCTAGATTTAGAATCTCTAGATCTAGATCTGCCGTCTACACTAGTTTTTTTCTAAGAACATGGGCAGATTCTTTATTGTTGTCAGGACCCTGATGCGCTGATCTTCTATCAACAACTCTCACGTGACTGTATGTTATCGGATGTGAGGTATTTAGCGCGACGAACTTTGATCTCGATTTTCAAATAGTCGCCAAACAAAAAGTCTCAATATCGTCTGAGATATGAGGATAACTCTTTCGTTCTTCCAATTTAAGTGTCATCGTGTCAAATTTTATCGCAAATTATGATGAAACTGCGAATGTCTCGTTTATTCATTTAAAGTCGGTAGTTGATCAGTCAATAGTAAGAAAGTCAGCTAAAACCGAACAGTCAGAGTTTTGACAAAAGTCAGAAGTTTGACTTGCCTTATGATGAATAAAATCAAAATTAGGTTTTATTTAATATAAGGTCAATACATTCCTTTTGAGTGATTGAAATGAAATACATTCTATTTATTTTCGCAATTGATTCATACAGAACTGTAAAGAGTTATCTCATTCACAGTTATACAGTAGTGTAATTTTAACAAAAAGCTACAGCAAAGTAAATAATAATAATAATAATAACTAAAAACTGTGGAGGTTGTATCCAGCTGCCTAACTATGCTGGCTCAAATGCTGATCAACTCTCCCTCTTTCCTGCCAATCCATCAATGTTGTCGTGGAACTGAAAAATTGTGATGTTTGTTTTTTTCCAAATCCTAGACTTTACTCCGAGGTAACCTCCACCAGGAGGTTGAAAGACGAATACAGAACGCAACTAAGATTGACTGTGTCTATGTAGTTGTAAAGAGTGTCCAATAATCTGTTCCTTGAAGTTGTTGAAGAAAGCTGGAGAGAGAATACACCCAAGACAAACACCTACAGAGCCATTCTCCTGTCCTGCCATTGTCATATGCTGCACTGATGCATCTTTCTGTACTGTTTGGATGGTTCCACTTCTTTCCCATGCTGGCTTTACCCATAGTGGTCGAGACTACACCTCATGCCACATTTATACGAATGTTTTCATAAAATCTGTGAATACATGAGACAGAAATCCTTTTGATGCTGATTTTAACTAACAACATAAATATTACACGTAGATCTGGTTGTGAAACAGTTTACAAGTATGTAAACAGACATTTGGACAACTCCTCCCAACACCGACACATCCGCCATATTTAATTAGTTCTCTCAGGCCAGACATGGATTTTTCGGTTATATAATCACCCAGCCGTAAGTGATTTCGTGATCGAAAATAGCTATTCTCTTCCTTCAGTCTTTCAAAAACCACCAGCATTTTGTTGTCTGTTGTGGATACTTTGATGAGTCGGTCTTCCATCAGCAACAGCCCTCTCATGTGATCACTCGACTGCACGCTCTGGCCCCATGGAAAACTGCATTTCAAAAACACAAAAAATTACTTTGCAAAACTAAAAATTTTATGGAAAAAATACTCAAAAGTGAAAAAAAATTAAATGATAGAAAAGAAGATTATTTTACAGACCACACTTCTCATGGAATCAACTAATTTATATAGCTATTTTTATTGTACAGTTTAATTAATTTTTTTTTCACGAACTTTGAAAATGAATGGATGTTAGTTGTGACGTTGTGAGAGATAATCAGGCGGTAAATGGGTATGGGACACGCACAGAGACAGGGAAATAAGAACAGGAATTCTCCACGTCGAAATGGTGCAGAAGTTATTGTAGGTGCTTGGTAATAATAACTACAAACTTCAGGCTAGCTCTCTCCCTCTAACCTACTGGTCCTTAATCTCACAAGATCTCGTTAGCTCTATGCTCACACGTGACATACTTCCTTCAGACATACAAGGTCTGACTAAATCTGTCTCGATCTCTCTCAAACTCACACGTGCCAATACGATCATCACTACACACACCACACTTGCATGGGCCTAGCATACAGTTATGATCAATTGAACATTGCTCACAGCACACACTCCAGAAGAAATTCAATTCAACAATACCAAATAATCAAACAATCCAAGCTTGTGACACATAGTAAACCAAACGTAGCATTAAAACCAATCAATGAATTGAATAATTGAACACTTCAACAAACTGTGAGGTTCACATATCTACATGTCATCAATAACATCAAATACATCCTTCACAAAATAATCTATACGAGTGTCCTACAATACATGGGCTAAATCTCTACAGGTCCAGATCAACATATATGACTCAATAAGCCAGCACCAACATTCTCGGACCATTTGATAAGTTCCATATAAAAGGAAAAATGCTGCAAAGACAATGCCCAACACACTACTCTATGGCCTTTAAACTTAAGAGGGCTTAAAAACTCTCTAGATCTGTTGTCAGTTTATAAGGTGAAGTGTCTTCCATAGAATATAATAAAAAATTCTTGATACTCCAATCTATGTCCAAGCATTCCTTTTCCATGGTCGAATATTTCTTTTCCTATCATGCCATTTTCGGCTTGCATAGGCTATGGGGAATAAATAACAGGCTTGCCCCAAGTCCGACATCAGATGTGTCTGACCTCAGAATAAAGGTTTGGTCCATGTTCGGCAGGTGCAGAAGTGGCTTGAAACAATGGCTCACGTCAATGATCTGTAAGCCTTCTCCTGGTCATCGCCCCACTCCACTGTGTTCAGCTGCCCTTCCTGGTGAGATCCGACAAGGGTGATCCACATCAGCGAAGTTCAGGATAAACTCCTGGTAGTACCCAACAAGTCCGAGGAAAGACCTCACTTCCCTCTTCGTTGTGAGTCTTGGAGCTTCCTGTACTTTGACGACATTGTTTCCTGCAGCCCTATTGTCCCTTCCTCGAGACGATCACCTCAGAAGTCGACAACCTTTTTCCCGAGGACACACTTTGTTGGAATGTGCTATTAGATTTGCCCCCTTCATTAGCAGGAACAGTTCCTTCAACGTCCTCACATGTTCCTCTCACGACCTGGTATGCACTAGATTATCGTCAACATAGTCGATCACATTCTCCATTCCACCCAGAAGCTTCATTTTTTCACAGTAGGGGGGAGGTTGGCCCCAGGATTCATCAGGCCGAAAGGCATCCTAACCTACTCATAATGTCTGTCAAGAGTCACGAATGCAGTCTTCATGACATCTTCAGGTCACACATTAATCTGCCAATACCCTTTGCTGAGGTCAGTCTTTGAAAGGTTCTTGTCCACCTGCATGTTCTGGGAAACGTCAGCCGGAGGTGTCATCGGATTTTGGGTTAAAGATCATCAGCTTGTTGAACCTCCGATAATCTATACAGATTCGTTTTCACCCATCTTTCTTCTTGATGACCACCACGGGCGATGCATATGGTGAAGAACTCTTGTGGATAATGCCCATCGCCTCCATCTCCTTGAGTTCTGACTTCAGTGCTTAACGAATTAGAAAAGGCACTGAGTAAGGCCTCTGGCGAACGGATGTGCTAGACATAAGGACGATACAATGTACTTCCAGGTTGCTGCTCCCAAGGCGACCACTAAATTTTTCTGCATACGACGTTGCAGCATTCTCCACTTCTTTCAGTTGGGAGCGGGTTAGTTGCTTCCCATACGGTTTGCCACTCACGCGTTCCTTCTGGCCCCAAACTCCAGGTTTAGGGAAGGACATACCTCTTCCTCGTCAACCTCATAATCCTCTAGAGCTGCTATACTGGAAGCACTCACTGACTGGCTTACATCTCCTGATTCTTCTTCCCTGTCAGACACTGCCGCCACTGTATTCGTGGTCTCCATCACGTCTGTCAACTTGCCACAATCATCTCGGGAGATTTAAATCTTCAGGAGGTTGGCGTGCAGTGTTTGCTCTTTCCCTTTCACCTTCACTTTATAATAGTTTGGTCCAACAATTTTGACTAAATTAATATGGCCCCTTTCACTGCATCAGAAGTTTGTTTTTGGGCAACAACACTAGTACGAGGACAGGCTGATAATTAAGTTCCGTTTGATCATAACTTTTTAATTTTCCACAGCATATACATAAATAATACATCAAACGA
>JBCAUA010279835.1:0-19822 GCA_038406235.1 Peronia verruculata | reverse complement strand
CTGTGCTGTTTAATGTCCATGCTATTAATAGTGACATATGGACATAAGGGACACTGCAGTACATCTTTTTCTGGATGTTTTCTCTTATAATGTTTCCTCAGTTTCTTATAGTGTGTATATTTATGTGCGCACACCTCACAGGTGAAAACTAAGATATGATCTATGTCTGACATCTCTGTAAATCAAAACTAATCTGTGAATGACTAGATAAAACCACGAACAGTGTTGTTACACCGTAACAGAGTTATCTGTAATTGGGATGAAAGAATATTCTATATATCTGAATAAGCCAATGGTTTTATCAGGCATAAATTGTTGTCCAAAGTGTTTATTACTGTTAATAATACACGGAAATGAGATCAGCAAATGCAAGTACATCCAGTCACTGTGATGGTATTCAGCACACAGATACTCACATAAATCTAACCAAGTGCATCCACTGCTGTGTGTGAATTTCAAGGTAATTTTATCAAACGTCAAAGTAAAAAAAAGTAAATTTCAGTCAAATAAGCAGCAGATCCTGTTTATCGCTGACTGAGTGATACATCTTTCACTATCTTTCCAAATCACCACAAATAACGACACAAGCTCATATGATATTATAATTGCATTGTACAAATGTTATGTTGCCATATTTCAGCTGATCTTCAGGTTCACCCATATCTCCAAATCTCTGTTTCCTAAAACATGTTGTGTCCACCGCTCTGTTTCCTGTGTTCTCGGTTTCTCAGTTTCTGAAGACTATGGGGTCCTTATCCACAGATAGTCCTGAAAAACACATGAAAACTATTGATTTCCTATGTCTCATGGTAACATGTGTCCTCAGTATAAGATTTCTTATTAGACTCTTTTAATGACATCACAGGATTCATTAAAAAAAAAAAATGCCTATGACTTTCATAAAAGACACTAAATGGTAGACTTTTGAAAAACTTTTCTCCTTTTTTTCCCCCAAGAAAGAGACTATTCCACACAGAAATTTACAGCTACATCACTTCTAAATAAAATTTTTTTGAAGTATATGAAATTGACTTTGCTATCACAATTAAGTACATTTTTCAAATGGATAAAATAACTAAAAGACCAGAATGGGTCCTCATCTGACATCTGCTGCTTTATAAAATAAAATCAAAAACATGTTTGGGATTCATATCCCGTACTTGACCGTACAGGACTTCATATGATGAAACATTTGCACACAGATCATGAAAAATTTCAACTTCAAATCCAGTCTAAAAAGGTATTACATAGATATAGGAAATGTTCCCATTGATAAGTTTAAAAAAATGATGAGGAAACCCAGAGCTCTCAATGAGAGATCCAGCAATTCAAATCCAATCACAACATGTGACCTAAAAGTAAACAATAAAAAATGTACAGTACTGTAGTTGTGAGATGAAAACTGCTGGGCACACACACAGATAGAGCATATGATAAATTGTACTCCAGTGGGCAAAGTGGCCAATCAGACCTTGTAAGATAAGATGTTCTACCTAGAAGAGACAACTGCTACTACATGTGTACAGTCCAGGACAAGAAAGGACACAGAGTGGACATAGCCATCTCTAACAGACTTCCATCTCTTGTCATTTCACTGTCTAGTCAGAGATTCTTTGTCCTACACACCTGGTCTGCAGTCTGGCTGGGAAATTCACATCAACAAGACAATTCCCTGTATTGTCTATTTCTAGTCAAGTAACAAAAAGACTTGAGGGAAATCACTGTTTTATATTTTGGAATCACAGTCTCATATCACTCTGTGTTGTTATCGAATTATTACTGCTTTGTTAGCATGGCTGGTATGGAGTTAATGTTCCAAATTTAGACTTCAATATTCTTAATAATCTTTACTGCTAGATAACTTTGCAGTGAATTCTGATAGTATGCTGTCGCATATTGCTTTTTTGACTGAAGCACATCCCACACACAGGGCATATGAAAGGTTTCTCTCCAGTATGAGTCCTTATGTGGTTTTGAAGACCCCTCTTGTTAGTTGATGAAAAGTCACATTCTGTGCATTTGTAAAGCTTGATGTTCAGATGAGATCGCAAATGGTATTTGTGTTTAGGGGTGACTCGTTGAAAATTCACAAAACTGACAGTAATAGGGTCGTTCTCCTGAATGGGTTCTCATATGAACTATTAAACATTGTCTCCATGTGAACGACTTATCACAAGTTGAACATATGAAAGGTATAATTTTTACATGAAGATTCATATGAACATTCAGGCTTCTTTTATGCCTGGTAATGAAATGACATTGGTAGCACTTGAAACTCTTTTCATCTGTGTGAATCAATTTATGTTTTCGTAAAGTATCTGGTGTCTTAAATGTTGTGTTACATTCACTGCAAATGTAATTTCGCACATCAAAATGAATTAATCTGTGACTTTGTAAAGCATTCAGTGATTTAAATGCTTGATCACATTCAGTGCAAATATAATTTCTCACATCAGTATGAACCAATCTATGTTGAGATAAATGACTTAATGTCTTAAATGTTTTAGAACATTCACTGCAAGTATAATACCTAATATGAGAATGAACAGTTGTAACATGTCGTTTCAAATCATATCTGGTCTTAAAAGATTTCTGGCAAGTTTCACACAAAAATGGTCTCACATGGTTGCCTGTATCAGAACTACATGTATCAGGTGTGCCATTTTCCATGGGCAGCCTGCCCTCCACATTGTGAATCTTAGAGTCTATTGGCTGTTCACTGCTATACTTTCCTACACTCTCAGCACTTGAACAAACAACATCACAGCCAGTTAGCTCTTGTGTAACAGTCGCGTCTCTACCACTGGTCCCACAAACTGACAATCCACTACTGTTTGATACAATATTTCTATATGTTGTCATCTGTGAGTTTCTCAACTTTGTACTCTTTGATACATCTTTGATCTCTGTCACAGGCAAAGGTATCGTCTCCTTCTCTCCAATATGTTTTTCTTCCAAAAATGCCACTGGTGTTAAACTCCCTTTAACATTACCACTGATCATTCTTGTAAAACATAGATCGGTATATTTGTCAACCTGTTGATTAGTTATTGATTCAGAGAAAATCACCTTGGAAATATTAATGTCTGTGGTTGCTGCATGTCCATTTTCCTGATGTCATTTCAATTTTTTTCCATTTCCTTGTTGACAAATCACACAGACTACAACACATCTGTTCCTGTGGGTGGGCAGTTCTCTTGTGAAGTTTCATCTCATCTGACTCAACAGTCACATAATAATAATAATAATAGAGAGTATTTACAGAGCGCTTATCCCCGTAATTACAAGCTCTAAGCGCTTTACAATCTATTATTACCCTGACAGACGAAAGAAGACACTCATAAACGTTCTCAGCGTCCTGGGAAGCATACAAGGCGGCTGCCTGTTAGACGCTCAAATCCTTATCAATCTAACAATATCAATCACTGTCTATAGTCGGGTACCCATTCAAACCTGGGTGGAGGAAATGTGTGTAAATTGCCTTTTCCAGGGACAAAATGTCGGGACCCTGGCAGGATTCGAACCCAGGACTTCAGATCCCAAGGCCAATGGGCCATCACTAGGCCACCGACACCACACTAAATCTTTTACTTTTATTTAAATACCAGGAAGAGAGAGAGAGGGGTTTAATAATGATCAAGATATTATTCACACATTTTGTCTCTGAATACGTATGCTACTTTTTTACTCTTATCAGAAAGATAAACATTTACTGTTTTGGTGTATGACAGTTATTGAGATCCTACATTTTACCTCCAGCTCTAGTCCAAATTCTAAAACTAACCCTGAATTTAGATCAGGGGCAGCAAATCCAAAATTTAAAGCAACAAATCACTGATCCTCTATAGGCATTTTCACACTTCCATCCAAAATTGTAACCATCCAAGAATTCAAAAGTAATGCTAAATTCTAATTATGTTAAATTTAAATACCAGTCCTACAATCTGAGTAATGGCACTTAACCTCTGCCATTGTGACACCAATGCTGGCTTTAAAATTACAACAAAAATCTGAGCCGATTCTTCACCATAGCTATGAATTGTGAAACCTACACTAAGACTGAAGTCCTTTCAAATTTATTTGCAAACTCTTTTCTCAATTATAGATCTCTATCTAAAACTCCAATACTAAACATATTCAATTGAACATTTATGATACTTCTTAATTTGAATATTAAATTTAGTATTTTAAATTTATAATAAAGTCTAGATCTAGACTTCTAGATCTAGATCTAGATCTAGATCATCATCAAGAGAATCATGAATTCGTTATGATGAAAAATGTCATGGAACTACTGTAACCACTGAAATCCTCTAGATGAAATTAAAGAAACAAGTTGGCTTGTTTCATGCATTCTCAAACAAGTGCATAGACTTTAATCTCCTGCAGGGATGACTGCCGGCAAAATTGAATGGTTACAATGCATCATTGACAGCAGACATCTGGACACTTTCTAATGAAATGTAAATTAGAATAACACTGTAGAATTGTAGTGTTTTGTCACTTGCCTGATGACTATGATTTAATATCTCGACTTAATAATGTAGATCTAGACCTGTCTGAGTTTAGGATGGTTTTCATTGACAACACACTTGCAACATTTTGCCCGGAAATACTCGACAAAGTAGGCAAAAACAAAAGCTCAACGAAGGGAAAGTAAATAAGAAGCCAGATGAATTAAGTTACTGCTGCAGAGGATTTTACGTTACGGATATTCAAAACGTGTAACACTGATAGTGCTTTTTATACAAACGCAATAATTTGCAACACATTCAGTGATATAAATTTTTCTGCGAACAGCATTATTTTTTTTTTCTTTCCAAATCAGGTAGTGACTTACTTTGGGGTACTCGACATTAGGTTGCTGAAGAAACAATTGTTTATGTGTTAGCCTCATCACCTCTTCATCTCACGGAAATATTAAGTACCAAACAAAATAAAACGTTTGTTGTAAAACAAATTTTGGCAACTGGCAATCCTTTTCTGTCAGAAATGTGATGGTGCTAAGTTAGGGATTACTTGTAAAATACGGGTTTCTATACAGTAATTTAAACAAAAAACAAAACAAAACAATAAAAATCTTGCGGATTAATTCGACATCAAACCCATTGCGCTCAGGGGACGTTACTCTTAAAATATTTCAATGTAAACATGGCGACTCACACAGGCATGTGTTTTGAAAGTTGGTGTAGTTCTTACCCACTGACAGTTAGATCTTATAATACTGACGAATTAATGGGAGTGGGAAAATTGACCAGGTTCCTAAAAAGAAACACTATGTTCAGCTAGGGAACTATTGCGACACTTTGCCTTGCCTTGATCCCTTAGACTAGACGTTGTCCGTTGGGGCACCTCTGTCGTTTGCACAACCAGTCTTCTTCATCCATTCCGGCACTCAGCCTTTCTCAAGACGTCTTCCAATTCAAGGCCTGTCCACTCCGTGATGTTGTTTTCCCATCTCTTTTTCTGTCAACCACTCCGTCTCCCACCTCTCACTGTGCCTTGCAGAATTGTTTTAGCGAGGCCTGCTGAACATGAGATATCTTATCTAGCTAGAATCTAGATTTGGAAGTGGAGTTTAGATCTATGCATTCTGAATCTGAAGTCTAGATCTATATCTAGATCTGGATGTCAACAATAATACAGGGTCAAGTCTAGCTAAACTCTAGATCTAGTTATTGTGAAGAAGAAGATTGTTTAAATGAAGAAAAATTTGATCAAGCATTCATTTTCCTCTCTCCAGGCTTTACATTCACACTCAAAGACAAGAACACAAGCATACCAGATAAACTTAAATTGGCCAAGTTTGCATGGGCTACTGAGACAGTTCATATTCCTAATAAACATCAGTACTTACTGGACTTTGTAAGTGGACTGCTAGTCAACAGGAAAAAGTGAGTTTGCTGCCCCTTGAAATTAATTTCTTTTTTTTTTTTGTTTTGTCTTCCAATAATGTTAGATCTATAACGGACCATGCCATGTCATCATCTTCATCTGGTCATATAACAGTTAAATGGCACGGAAAAATTACAGTTTTATGGTTGTGTGGGATGCAAGTTATATGAGTTAGAATAAATGTGGGAGAGCAGTCTTTATTTCATTTTATTAATAATGTCTTGTTTAGATAAAAGGGTTCTTAAATTTCGGGGTAGAAGTTTAGCAAACAAATGGTGCAAATTAATCACACAAGGGTCACATTGTGGTGTGGCAGTGAAAAAAAACAAAAAAAGGAAAGAAAAAAAGAAAGAAAAAAACAGACAGATAGAGAGAAAGCATCTTATAGGTTATGCTACTAATAGTTATATACTTTTTTTTCAGACATAAATTTTTCAGTATTCTTGACAGTAGATTTTATAAGGAGGAAGTTATTACAATAGACTGAAAATTCTACATTTTGAGTTATTATTCATGAATCCTGTTATAACTTTATAGGCACCAACTGAGCAGAGAAGACATCACTTTGATATGGAAAGCATTGGAAAAACTGTTGAGCCAAAGTGGGCCATCAGCTATTTTGAAACCATCTATTCTTCTGGTTTGTATCTTAAATTAATGCCAGTGTTCATACTTATTCGAAGCAGATTCTGATGGATTTTTTTTAGATACTTTCCTCATTCTATTCTATAACTGCCCAAATTATACATAAATATCATCTCTAATGTGTATTCTGGAAGGATCAATTGAGTCTTTGAGATGGGAGGGAAATTTCAGGATATCATTCTCTCCAAGTTTATTACTGCATTATCTTATGACTGAATCATGGTGATATGTCACTGATTATTTTTCTTTTTACATCTGCTTCAAGGCTGTCACAGAGGATCTTGCATGGTTCTTAGAACAGGATAGATTGGAAAAGAAAAGTCACAAAGAATTCATTGTATCAGTGGTGAATTGTGCTCAACAACTTCTTGGCTTTTCGTCCATTGTAACATCTCAGTTTGAGAACCTGGTAAGCATAAGTATGAATCTTTCTCTCTTATTCAAAGTAAGTGAAGCTCAGGATGGTGAGGTGTGGCCATATTCAATCAGACTTTATGAACCCCGTTGTCCCCCATATGGTGTATGAGGGCATGAAAATGTAAGTGTAAGTTGCACTGGCATGATGTACCAAGTACGACATGGAAATCACGGTTCCCCAATCCCTATAAGCTGTACCGTACATGTCGTGATAAACATGCCTCTACAATGATCCTGTACAGAGAAATAGCCACAAGTAGTGGGTGGATTCGGATTCACCAATGAAAAGTATGCATTTTGGAGGGGTTTTTTTTTGTGTGTGTGTGTGTTTTTTTGTTTTTTTTTACTACTGTGATTAAATCAACCTCTACATACAGTTGCAGTCAAAATGTAAGCAATCATCTAGCATATGTCTGCAGTGGCCCCAAATTGTCTGAGAAACACCGCCATTTATCCCCTTTTTATCGAAGTAGATGTGTGAGTATTTTGCTAGGTGAGGGGGCTGAAGGTGATGAATATGATGATTATGGGTTAAAATAGATGTTGGGTTAGCCAGAGTGAGACTGAGACATCGAGATCAAGTAGTAATAATGATCAGCCTGGCCCTTGACCTCAGCTGATACATTTAGATCTGAATCTAGGCCTACTGATACGGAGAGAGACTTTAGTTGAGAGGGTAAGGGAAGAGAGATGGCTTCCAGCAAAGAAATTGAAGTCTAGGCCTACCTTACATGAAGATATGACCCTGAAAAAGCCAAGTGTACTGACGCAATAGCTAATCAAACAAGCATAATCAGTGTTATATTGAGGAATGAAAAATTGGTTGCAATAAAGGGGTTAAGCCTCAGAACATAGCTTGTCTTTCAAACCCAGATTCTGAGAACATTCAAGGCACATTCCATGCACAGCAGTGAAAGCAGTATATCAAGTTTTGATTGAAAATTGAATGACCAAAGTATGACAACTTTCCATTTTACTTCGTAAACTCATCTGTATGAAGTGCTATGAAAAGTACATGGTTTGTATGCCATTGAACTAAAAACTGTATGGCAGTATTATATACTTGACTGGCTTTCTAGAGAACCCTAGAGTGGGAAATTCAGTTCATATATTGCACTTCAAAATATCAAGTTCATCCATAATTGTCACTATGAGACCAGAAGTTTGCAAAGTCTATGCTGATGATGATGATCATTCTTTAAACTTTGAGGTATATTTTTTTTTTTTTTTGAAAACAGAATATTTTTAATAACAATTTTAAATTAAGAAGTTCATGTGAAATTGATACAGAAATGACACAGAAGTTGACAGGAGATCTTTGATAATAATTATCATAGATGGTCTTGGATACTTGGACCTGTAGTGTTGTCATATGACCTCCTCTAGTTATGGCTCAATGACCATTTTTTTTCTTTATTTACAATCACATGAACTAAACATAGTTTATTTCATATGATTTGGTTTTACAAGATCATGCTTATTTTATAGTAATCAAATTCAGCTATAAAAATTATTTTGATTTTTTTTTTTTCATTTCCCAGTGTCTACTTCTTCCTCCTGTGTGTAACCTCATACTGGCTGAAGATTTGACATCCAAAACTGTAAATACTCAGATCCAGCATTTGCTTGACACTTTAGTAACCGTTTTAGGGCGTGTACAGAAGTCGCATCTCAATCAATTACAGGTGAGTACACTGTGCAGTGTAAATTCAATACCATATTGTAAGGAATACATCGTGCAGCAGCAGTCTGATGTATGTCAGTTATCCTGTAAACTCATAAAAAGTCTTGGAAAACAGCATCATTGTAATTTTAATGGACATGTCGCATCTCATTTTATTTCATTCACATGCACAGTGTTATACAACCATACATCCAGATACTCACAGCAATACCAGCAATTTCTAAATATCTTAGAAATTAAGCTTTAGTTATGAAAGGGCAAGCAAATGAGAATATTTTCATCTCAAATAAATTGAGGAGATCCTGTATTACTAGTGTAATTGTAATATAATTTTGAAGTACTAAATTCATTGTCATCCGACATTATTGTGTTTCTTACTCTTGCACAGTCAGTACCAGATATGAATGAAGTAAGGGGGAAAAGTATTTTTCTTTTCATTTGAAATTTGACCATCAGTAGCAACAGATTCATTGTTTCATTATCTTTATTTGACAGTAGTCAGATTACCAAGTAGAAACTGCTGCACAGCAGGAAAAGGAAAACCACACCATATATCAATATGCATGCAGCAGATTTTACTTAAGAGACAGAGCAAGTTCTTTTAACTAGTTTTAACTTGATACCCTGCATGATCTGAGTTTTGTTATGTGTAGAATCAAGTCATTAGATCTGTGGCAAAATGTGTGTCCTGCTGAGCTAATCATAGATGTATATTAATAAGAGTTTGACCTAGTTTCCTGCTTCTCTCCTTTGCTTTAATACACAGTGCAGTAAAGGCATATAATACAAAGTGTGATTATGATACTAGGATCTTGTGTATTATTCAATGTATGGTAACACAGGTGCTACAGATAGTGACTGACAAGGTGATGAGAGTGGCTTTGAAATTGTTGGATCGACCATCGAATCAGAATCTGCAAAGTTTTCTACTGGCTTGTCTGTTGCACAGGTAAATAAGTCCTGCCAGCTTGATGAAGAGACTGTTACGTTTGTAAGCCTTTCAACCTCCAGGGGGTGGTTATCTCGGCTGAGTGAAGGGACCTAAAGTCCATCCTATAGACAGTGATGATAATTTTCCGTCAGTTGGCAGAAATCCTCTTTTTTTTCCTTCAGCCAGTCAGTTAGTTTCCTCTTTTTCTCCTTGGTAACAGGAGGCGTCTTGACCCCCCCTGCCTCCCCCCCCCCCCCTTCCCCCCCCAACCCAGCATTTGTTCAAATGTAAAATGAAACTTCTTTTAAATAGTTTGATACCAAAATAAGACTTTTCTTTTAATCATATAGGCTTGCACATGGGTTGGAAAGGGGTGAGGGCTGTTTTCTTACATGTTTTGAGTTGACGAAAAATTTTCCTCTTTTTTGACATTTTTCTGTTATCATCACTGTATAGAGCGGAATACGTTCACAATTTACCTGTTGTTGTAGAAGTATGAATATGGTATGAATTTTTTCTTGGAAAGAGTTACTGATTTCATTGGAGCTTTACTTTGGTGAGCACATGAATTAACTCCGGCTCTTCTGTATTGAGATATTCATGTTCAAAGCTGAGCCCCCTTTGACATTTGATTCATTTGGGCTGGTTGCACTGCATATGATCTTTATATCAGAGCCTAGTACATGATAATTACAGCAAAAGCCATTTCAGAGGAATCAAAGCTCTAGGTGTTGTTCGTGATCAATGAAATTGGCTAGTTAATTTTCACTTTTTTTCTTGCTTTAGTTTGATCCTTAGATTTAGAAATAAATTTTTATTTATTTATTTGTTACTTAGACACACAGAAAGTTGAAATATGAATGGAATATTATATTATACATAACATTACTGTCTTCACTCATTAGAGACCACCATGAGGTATATGCCGCTTATCTCAAGAATGTCACCAATGAACCAGGACAAGGTCATGCCAAACAAGCTCTCAAAACAGTGGCCAATGTATTCACAGGACTCATATCTGCCGTATTGTCTGAGGTATGTAAGATATGCACACTATATTTGTTGTTCCGACTAAGCGAACAGATGTAGTTTACAAAAAAAACAGCAACATAATTCATATCATTTTATCCTTCCTTGATTGTGAGGATCATCGTTCTTTGTTATGTTTTTATCCTTTGTTAATAAATTGTTGCCTGCCAAGTTATCCAACTTTCGAAGACTTCTTGAGATTGAAAATTATGTAAAAGAAAAAAAAAAAAAGGAAAGAAGGGATCAAAACATATCATAAACAGAAAAGAAAACAAAATTAACCCTTTGAACCCAGGTCACCAGTGCCTGAAAAACCGCCTGTCCCTGGTCTTCTGGACTGAGAACGTACATTTCTCGTTTCATGTTCAATATCTTTTGTAAACACAAGCCTCAAACACTGTCATGATTGCAGACATTTGTAATCACCATAGTCCTAAATATCCTTGCTCCAAAGTGACTTCTAGAACCATTTTTCACTATAGTGGACATGTAGGACTGGAGTAAGTGTGTAAGCCCGGTCTACCAGGCTGTGGGAGAATATGACACCAGAAAATCTACCCACCTTACCAGGCTCTAGGGTTCAGTGGACCTGGAATGAATAGTTTCTTTTCTATCCTTTTCCAGGAAGGAGAACTTAAAAAAAATTCATGAAATAAATGACATAGATCAAAGTAACAGTCGTGTTTAATTTCTTTTATCAGCCCACATATTTTGTCCACAGAATGAGTCTGTTGCAGCTCGTAGCTTCTTGGGGGCTTTCATCAAGGCATTTATTCAGAACAACAAGTAAGTGGAAGGATGGAAAGACTGGGAGATAGAGTTGATGGGAAGACAGGGGAACGGAGTTGATGGGGGATAAAGTTGATGGGAAAATTGTGGGATAAAGTTGATGGAAAGACTGAGGCATAGAGTTGATGGGGAGACTGAGGGATAAAGTTGATGGGAAGGGTGAGGGATAGAGTTGATGGATAGACTGTGGGATAAAGTTGATGGGATAGAGTTGATGGAAAGACTGGGGGATAGATTTGATGAAAAAACTGAGGGATAGAGTTGATGAAAAGACTGGGGGATAAAGTTGGCGGAAAGACTGAACAGAAGTATTGATCGGAAGGCTGAGGGATAAAGTTGATGGAAAGAAAAGGATAGAGTTGATGGAAAGACTCAAGGGATAAAGTTGATGGAAAAACTGAGGGATAGAGTTAATAAAAAAGTGAGGGATAGAGTTGATGGAAAGACTGAGGGATAGAGTTGATGGAAAGACTGAGGGATAGAGTTGATGGGAAGACTGAGGGATAAGTTGATTGAAAGATTGTGGGATAGAGTTGGTAGGAAGACTGAGGGATAAAGTTGATGGAATGACTGTGGGATAGAGTTAAGACAGTGGGATAGAATTGATGAAAAGACTGTGGGATAGAGTTGATGAAAAAACTGAGGGATAGAGTCGATGAAAAGACTGGGGGATAAAGTTGGCGGAAAGACTGAAGAGAAGTACTGATGGGAAGGCTGAGGGATAAAGTTGATGGAAAGAAAGAGATAGAGTTGATGGAAAGACTCAAGGGATAAAGTTGATGGAACGACTGAGGGATAGAGTTGATAAATAAAAAAGTGAGGGATAGAATTGATGGAAAGAATGAAGGATAAAGTTGATAGAAAAACTGTGGGATAGAGATGATGAAAAGACTGAGGGATAAAGTTGATGGGAAGACTGAGGGATAAAGTTGATGGAAAGACCGTGGGATAGAGATGATGAAAAGACTGAGGGATAAAGTTGATGTAAACACTGCAGTTGCTGTCAGAGCAGTGACAAAAAAATGAAAACCTGGCATTTTTCTTTGTTGATCATATTTAGTTTCCATGCTTTTTCTGTGCTAGCAGATAAACATTAGGGCTAATATAGAAGCTGTGTTTACAACAGTTACTTCAGTATTGTGGAGAGCAATCAGTCCACTTAAAATATTTGCTACAAAGCACAAAAATATACAGAAGATATATGTCCAGGAAAAACAGAGGAATAAAGTTTTGAAAGCCTGGGGATAGAGCCTGTGCAGAGAAAACACTGATATTTCTAGTATCAGACTTTATCCCATGTTTAGTTTCCCTCTGAGGCACTAAATAGCCATAACTGCACCATTAGCACATTCAGAAAGAAAGGTCAGAAGGAAAAAAGCTCACACTCACACCTGAATTTATGACTGTTGAACTTTCGCTGACCGTAGACTTAAACTTGACACAAACTTCAGCCAATTTTATCCTTTATTTATTATTATTATTTTTTTTAACACCAGCTTCTTCTCACATCAGACATGTTTCTTGGAGATTTGTCTTTTCATTGGGCTAGGACTTCTACCCGGCTTTCTTTGTATACTGTCCTATTCAGAGACATTCTTTGCCAGCATTTTCCTTCATTGATATTTGTTTATCTTTTCCTTGTGACTAATTTTCTACTTATAAATACAACATATTTTCTGTGATGTTATTTTTGTTTGCTATTTCTCTTTATTCCACAGGCCAGAACCTCGGCTGTGTTTCCTCCTCTTAAAACACCTTGTGAAACTTTTAACACCTATCAAAGGTGACAAATCAAGTGCTCGTCAAAGCATTAATGACAATTTGTGGATCCACGCTGTCACAGAATGTGTGGCAGCATGTGAAGGATGTGATTTGTTTAGCACCAGTACAAAAAACAATGATGTCATCAAATGGTTTTTCCAGTTGACAGAAATGATGCTTGAGAAAAACAGGTTTGAAATTCCATTTGCCTCCAGCCACACTATAAACTTTTTCAGATTATTAATCACAGTCAGTTGGTAATAACAACATGCAATGCTATGAGACTCCAGTCATATATATTATTTGAAACCGTAAACTTTCCCAAACATGTGGACTTGTAATTTGTTATTCGTTCTGTCAATTTCATGGCCACTTTGGAAAGTTATCACCTAAAAAGTGTTTGATTTCTCATGAAGTTTTGCTGAAGTAATACCTTGAGTTTTGCGCAGTTTCTTAATTTGGAAGTAAAAGGGGCTAAGCTTTCCCTAATCCTGCCCACAAATATCTTGAAAGGAGAATTAATAGCTTTTCTGATGTTGTATCACTGTCCTCCTTTTTTCAGAACATGTTCCTGGTTTATCTATATGCGAGCTGTTCTTGGTTTTAACCATCTGGTGGTTGAAAAGTACTGGCAGAGAATTCTGAATTGTGGTCTGACAACAGCTGATCAGGTAGGAAGAAAATCTGGCTATGTGCGCTTATGACATTTGCTCTTGCCTTATACTCTTACAGAGATCATATTTATGTTATTATCTAATTTGGTATAGTGGCAAAACTAAGGATATTAAATTTTGATCCTCTTAGAAAACTGCTTTTTTTTTGTTTTGTTTGTCATCATTGATATTTTATGTGACAGGAGTAAAAAACTATCCTGTCTTTCTATGAAAACAGATTGACATTTATGCCCTTAGTTTTTTTTTTGTGTTTGTTTGTTTTTTAAATTTTCTGTCACTTTGCATCAGTGAGATAATTATACCTGGCTTGCATTGTGTGTTAGTGTCCTTATTCACACAATATATTTTTTCACTGATATTTGTTTAGCTTTTTTTTGTGACTGAACTTAAGTTTATTAGATGGGATGGTATAGTTTTTTCACTGATATTTGTTTAACTTTTTTCCGAAGTAACCCAAGATTATGCGATGGATAGTATAAGTTTTCATTCATATTTATCTTTTCCTTGTGACTAACTGAAGATTATTAGATGGATGGGCGAATAGATATTGGTGGATAGGTGGAGAGATGAATGGATGAATGGACAGATGGATGGATGAACAGTCTGACAGATGGACATGTCATGCTTGAGACTTGATAAAGATGCTATGTATGTCTGTAGAGGTAAACAAGGAATTGCTGGATTTAAAATTGAATCAGTGTGAGAAACAGAATTTAAAATTCAGAAAATGTTTAGCTGATTTAGTCATTTGGGGGAAAAGAAAAGAATTGTCACAATCATTGCATAAGTAGCCAAGTCATTTTTAGTTGTTTTGAAAAGTCAAACCAAAAAAAAAAAATGGTTCATATGTAGGGCTTAGCACCGTTGACTCAAAGTGCAGAAAAGATGACTTGCGTACCTCTGTTTTGATTGCAGTAAATTGATGATTTTCTTATTGCTGCAGATTATTCACTCAAGTTGGAAATTAGAATAAATTGGAGGTTTTTCTTTGTTTTTTTTTGGTTGTTTTTTTCAGTAAATTACAGAACAAAATAAAAAGTTTCTTTGCTTTCAGATTCCTGAAGAGAGTTTTGAAGAACAGGATAAATTCTTATCTGCCTTGGTCACCACCTACATGAAACTGCGCCGAAGTCCTGATTTGTTGAAGGCCATTTTGTCATCTGTGGAAGAGTCAGTGTGTGGTATGGATGTTTATGGACATCTCCCACAGTTCCACAACAGGTAAGTAAGTAGTCTCAGTGATATCAGTAGTAATTCTTTTGTGTATGAAACATTGTCTACTAAAAGAAAGAGATTTAGAGAAGGTACAAAGAGAAATACAAATATTATATCTGCATGTAAGTTCTTCATATGTCTTAAGATTACTGGATAGATGGATGGACGGAGCCAGTCAGATGGATGAACATACTATGAAAAGAGAACAGAGATGCTGGAGGGAAAAAAGAAGTCATGGAGGTCAGAGGGAGAAGTTTTTAGATATTACAACATTATGACCTGAAGCAGAAAGCAGGACCAAAAGTGCTAACTCCAATGAAGACCAATACCAAGAGGGGAAATGATCACTAATGCTGTGGTGCATGACACTTGATGGTGATAATAGTCATCAGTGCCGGATTGTAAAAGCAGCACTTGAGAGAGGCATATGGGGGATAAATATTGAGAACGACAAAGCAATGACTACTTTTTTTTTTCTTCTCTCTTGTTTCAGATTATGTAGCATGTTCAAAGAGGCTCCACCAGCCTCAGTGCTGGACATGTGGGAGGGGCTTCAGGCTGCCTGTGTTAAACAGGTCAATTTCCTGAATGCATCAGGTATCACAGGTAAGTTTGAGCATGCACTTTTCTTTTCTTTTTTATTTAACTAGTGCAGCAACATGATAAGGGTTGTATTTCCCAATAATGTCAGTGAGCTTTTCAGGCATTGAAGTCATAGTGGTAAGGGAAAATGCACATGTGTGAGCAATGTGTCATCTCTGATTAAAATTTGCTAAAAGATAGTAAACTTCTAAAAGGCCAATAAAAAGCATCAATGAAAAATGAAATACATTATTCTGTTCACATTTTCTAACAATCAAAGTTTATTATGTACCACGATCGTTTAATGATGACTATACATAGCTGAAAAAAAAAAAAAAAAAATCCAGGAGAGCACAGAACTATTAAATGTGTAAGGAAATAGAAATCAAGTATTTGCAAGGCCAGCTACCTTATCATGACACTGTTGTTTTCTGTCACTTCCAGCACTGGCCTGTTCTGATTAAAAATAAATTTTTGTAATTAGTTCATTGTCGTCCACATCTTGGTAGACTCAATGTGATTTTTACTTATTGATTGATAGGTTGAGCATGATTATAATCTGCAAGATTCAAGGCATCAGTGCAGAAAACTCCCTGGTACTTTGTCTAACTTTTAGCACAGTTTAAACACTGTTAGGATATAAACGTCTGGTCTGATTTTATAGGTCCTTAGTCCCAAGTGCTCATTTTTAACAAGTGAAATATATATATATGTATAATTTATTATATATGGGAAGCAAATTAAATCACAATAAAGAAGTACATAGATTTTTCTAATATTGAATGATTGAAATGCTCATGTTGTATGTACTCCCTGTCTCAGATCCATCCTCCGTCCTGCCCAGACTCCAGTGGGTGCTAAGCCTCTATGCGGTGCTGTTGAATAACGCCTGTCTATTTGACCACAGAGTAGCCAGCGTCCTGCGACAAAAAGTGCAGGTGTTTGTGGGAAACCTGGAGCAGGACGTTCTCCTTCAGATTCAAAGGCAGAAAGAAGTTAGTTGATCTTCTGTCCCATAAGAGTTCCATGCTGGTGTATTGGCCATTTTTTTATTTTTTTTATTACTTTGTCGTTCTTTTAAGTTTAAAAACCCAAATATTCAAAAAGTCCATCAATTTTTGTTTAAAGTCCCAAAACTGAAATATATTCACAGTTCAGGACTTTTTGTTAACATTTCAAAAACCTAAGATTTCCAATACTTTGAGGAACTTGTTGCCAGTAAACTTGCTGACTGCTGGAACCATTAGCTATTAGAAAAATGTTCAACTTTTAGATCAGGCAACGGATGCTGTTATGGTGTAAGAGTGACAAAAATCCCACCAACAGCATGGCAGATTAGCTTTCATCAGGAGGAAGGATTACTGGTTGATAATAACTATGGTAAAACAGATTAGATATACAATTTAAAAAAAAAAAGCTGGCAGGACAAACTTACTAAGATGTGTAATAAACAATTTGTTTAAAAAAAAATGCTAAGATAAGATTATTATCTGAGGAAAGCGTTTGCCGGAAGTAGTGTGCAAGATGACGTTGAAGCAGTCAAAGTAAAATGATTATGAAAAAATTGAAGTGAAATACCTCTGTCCCCAACCATCACAGGGCTAGGCCCAAACTGTTGTGAGGCTCAAATAGTTTGTGAGAAAACAAAATGCATTTTTGCAGCTTTGGGCACTGTGACTTTTCTTTTCATTTATATGGTGTTTCTATAATGTTTATTTGGTGGTCAAGAACTTTTTTGCGCAAAAGAATTTTGCAACATATGCCATAGTTATGTGAGAGATAACATTTACATTTTGTCAAGACACTGGGACAAAGTCTTCGTAATGAGATTTCTTTTTTGTGATATTGTTGTGATCATGTCCGTGACATAATGGTAGGGCACAAGTAGGAAAACTTATCGGCAATAGCAAAGGCAACTCTGTAAATAATAATGTCCTGTTGATTTGTTATTGTCATTCATGTCACAGGTGATAAAGCAGTGTCCGGCTTGGAATGATGTCCTCAGTGCCTGGACAATGGTCAAGATGTTGCTGTACCCGAAGTGGAGAGAAACTGATGCTGCTGCAGGTGGCAGTAACAAGGTAGATGAACAAAGTGAGTCTCAAGGCTGCAACAAACTCTACAAGGTAAGCTAGGCCTTGGTTGAAATCAGGCTTTATTTGCACTTTTGTGGTTGATTTAAATTATCAGTGGATTTTTAGCATTCAGATTTGATTTGCACTTCTGAAAATACAACAATAATCTGCCTTTTCTCTACTGTTGTACTTTGATCAGGTCTGACTTTATTAATCTGTATTATGATTGTGTTGCTTTGTTAAAGACTAATTACATAAGCAAATGTTATGCATTGTTTTCCCTATTGAATATATGTATGAAGTTTGAATAATTAAAGCGCATGTTTGATTCTGTATAAATAGACTTATTCTAATTCTCGCATTGATTACTTGGTGGTAGCGAGTACTTCACTGGTTTACCAGTTTGAATTTTCACATGAGAGGAGGCACTTAACATTGTTTGCATCGTTGAACAGTGCTCTATAAAGTATAAGTACAAAATACTTTGTGGAATAATAATCTGCAGCTAATTATTGTTCTAACATTATTTCAGAAGGCAAGAATAAAGATGGAATAACTTCATTGTAATAGAAGAGGGCCAATATTTGTGCCATTGCTTTTTACTTTCAACTTTTTATGAGGCGAAGTCTCTTCCCATGAGATTTAGAACAATGTGCTGTCAATTAGAATATTTGATGAATGTAACTAAAATGATATGCTGTTCTTATGAATTATTCTTTCATGTGTGAATTTGCTAGAGAGCAGAGCCAGTGTGCAGGGCTCAGCTAGCGGCGCTGAGAACAAACCTGGTATCAGCAGAAAATGCGATGTCAGAAGATGATGTTGCACAAGGGCAGAGCACTGTTGAAGCAATAGCAACTGATCTCTTGAAGTTGCCCTCATTGACCAGGGAAGCAGTTTTCAAAGTATGGGATGTGCAGGTCAGTTGATTGTATTCGTAGATCAGTTAACAATAGGTTTAGAAATTTGGCACTGAAAATTGTTAGTTTGTGAAGAAAAATCAAAATCATGCTTTCTTTATCCTCAAATTACTTATAGTATTCAATTGACCTAAAAATTGTTAAGAGAAAAAGACATTGTATAGCAAAGCAGACATGGGAAGAACTAGACCCATAATATTACTCTACAGACCTGACAAAAACCATGTTGAGAACTGAAAAATATTGACTCAATGAAAGTGGATGACAAGAGTTGGCACAATCATCAGCAGGGTATAATGTATCTGTACACATTATTCACCAAGCAAGAGGTACACGACAGCACTGGCTGACACCTTCAGTGGCCCAAGAGTATGAAAAAAAAAACAACAGAACAATGCCACAGTCATTCCCTGCCAGATACAGCAGTTTTTGAGAAGGTTAACAAGATATACCTAATATTTATCTGGCAGGTAATATTGAATTCTTGTAAAGACAGTGTAGCAATTCTTTCATAATTCAAAATTTCAGTTTAAGAAAAATGTCCTGATAGTGGAATGATTGTGAAAATAGGTTGAAAAACAATTGAAACAGGATCTTGCTTATTCAGGAGTGACAGTAAGGCTATGAATCTGAAAACTGTTGCTCATCTCACCACAGACTTCAGATCTTACAGCGACACACCTACCGCTCCATCACTTCCAGCAGTTTTCTCAGATATTTCCCCTGATGGGCCGCCACATTTCTGAGCCGTTGATCGATGTCTGCGTGAAGTTTTTGCTCAATGTTTTGTCACTGGCATCCAGTGAGGACATCAACTGGTGAGTGCAATGTTCATAAATGTACCACAGGTAGGATAAACGACTGTCAGTGATGCCAAAACTTACTGCCTTAGTAGGTAAACTATTTTGCCAGTCCCAAATATTCACTTTTTATTCTACATAAATACTTAAATTTTCCATACTATTTGCAGGTACAGTGGAAGCAACAGGAATTTGTGAAACATTTTCCTGATCTATTGATACTGTTAGTTTGTGTGGTATAGGTCGTTCACCTATGACGTTTCACTTCCGCGTCCGCCCCACATTCTATTGTTTACATTTCAAACACGGAAGTAAATCACTTATGACATTTCGCTTCCGTGTCCGCCCCACATTCTATTGTTTACATTTCAAACACGGAAGTAAATCACTTATGACGTTTCGCTT